>VZTD01005556.1:313266-371540 GCA_013397725.1 Rhagologus leucostigma
AATTATTCTAAACAAGTGTAATCTGTGTTCCTTATAAAGAGATAGAGTTCATGGAATTGTTACCCACATTCCCATTAGGACAGACTAACACTTCTGCTAATGCATTTTTGTCTGCCAGGACTTTCAATCTACCACATATTAACCCCCAAAGTGCTCTGGAGCTGCTCTAGCCAGCAAGCAAATCACAGCTCCCCCTCCTATGTGTCCTGTTCATGGCAGCACCAGCTCTGAAATTTTCAGTCTCACATTGGATTCATGAGGCTGTCACAATTCTATTCTACTTCCCAGCTATATAGACCCCTGCTCTTCAGTGAACCCAAAATTTAACAAAATCCTCACTCTCCCTTGTTCAGCAAGTGACTGCATCAGTACTCTGTAGTAAGAGGGGACTGATTTTTGTTTGCTTTCCAAGAGTAACATTGTATTTCAGCCATTCTTAGGGCATTTCTCAACATGTCCTAAGGCAATTTATCATATTATTCATTGATTGCTTTCCTAATTTCCTCTAAAAAGCCAACATTCTGTTTTTATTAGGCAACACAAACAAAGGCATGGGCATTCAGAAGAGCATGGGGGTGGTGATGCTTTCGGGTTTTTTTACTTTCTTCTCCTCCACTCGCACCAACGTTTTTTAATAAGATAACTAGACAAATATCTTAATTCTCCTGCATATATTTAGAAATAATAAAAAAAATCTAAGCTCTAATAGAATACTTAAAAATAAAGTGGCAGAAAGGAAAACCAAAACTATTTCCACAATTACAACTTCACTGGATGCACGTAGCAAACAAAAAAAATGGATGTCCACGTTTTGATAGCATTTCCACTTCACTTGGTGGGAATCACGTGCTGTACCCTGTAGTAACATAAAGTGTGAAGCTCATTTTATACAGTTTAGTAGTCTATATGCACAGTACAGGCCATAGGATATTGGATAACATTATATATATATATATAAAAGCATATAGAATAACTAGTATTTCATTATTCATCTACGTTCTGATCCTAGGCTTGTATCCAGATTAATTAGGCTCTTATTTCTTTTTTATTCAGTGCAAGCCTGTCTCCTTTCATGATCAATTTGGTGAGTAATACTGTATTCAAATGAAAACTTTAATTATATTAATTAAGATACAGAGAATCCCATAACCATGAGCCTTAGAAAAATTAGGGTAAAATACAAACACAAAAGCAAATGATAGGGTCAAAAAGCTTCTAAATAAGTTCAATCACCTCAGTGGGATATTACTTTAGCAGGGTTACTCCTGAGCAGGAGCTATTCATGGAAAACTGAGAAAAAGATTTGCTACTGAAAGTAGCACTGGAGACACCAGTCAAGTAGATCTTGCATCTAAACTCTTCTTGTTCTTCATTTAGAAAGCATCAGAGCATTCCCCAAGATTGTCTGGACTTTATTCATGTGTTCTCAGGTCTGGACTATACAGACATTGCTTCTGACCAAAACCAAATCCCTTTGGTGGTGGACATGGGAACTTTTTAACGAGCATGCAGCAGCAATCCGTTACAGCCAATTACAGTCGGAAGAAGGTAGTAGACTAATGATGCAAATCACAGTTCCCTTGGGGGAGTTAGAGCAGGGATTTCACCTCGCAAGCAACCTGGTTCTCTTCTTACAAGGAAAGAGCTGTACAGGCCCTGGAGTGAGCAGCTCCACTGCAAAGTCTCTGGGGTCTTCGTCGACAGGAGTCCAGACATTAGTGACTTGTGACCTGGCAACAACAAAGGCTAACAGCACATGTGGCTGTACCAACCAAAGCATCACCAATTTTCTAAGGAAATTATTAAGCTTCCTTAATTAAGGAACTTCAGACTGTCTCTGAACTCATTGTTGGGCAACATCCCAAGGCCCCTTCCAACCTGAATGATTTATATGAATGTCACCAGATTGTCAGGATCATGATGGTAACTACAGAGATCACTTCTACCAGTGCAGCATCACCCAAAATAAAAAGCATCTGCTTCTGCAAACTATAGTGTTCAGAAAGTTTCACGTCCAAGATTTAGCCTTACTCGGCCCTACCTTGCTTTGAGATCAGACAAGATCTCTTTATAATCATTAGGTATGTTTCTGAAGAATAGCACCTATCACACTAGCCAAGTCAACTGGTCTTAACAAAATCCATGCCAGCATATTTGAAAGATTACATGTATGAATCATTCCTCTAAAGCAATTACTGTGATGTTTTTATTGGAAAACTCTTGCATTCCTCAGATTCTCAGTGCTGTTCCTTGCAATAAGATCTACAAGCACAGAACATTGTTTCTTTTGTTTCGCATCACCAAAATGAGTACAATCAACTGAGTGAGATTTCAAGACAGCTATCAAGAGTCAAGCCAGACTGTCTTGTGAAAGGAAATGATCAACATGTTTGTCATACTTCTGATGGAAGGGAAAAAAAAGAAAAAAGAAAAAGGAAAAAGGAAAAAGAAAAGAAAAATGGAAAAAAATGAAAGAAAAAACAAAACAAAGTTACCACTCCTGTAGTAATGCTTTTCCTAAAACCTACAGCTAAACTGGGGAGGAAGTTACTCACTATATTGCTATATTAGACCATTATATTTTCTAAGCATACACATTCAGCTAAAACATTCTATTCAACCACCATTCACCACCAACTCAACCATACGTGATGCAGCTGTATCTATGCCAGGGTTGCTGCAGGAACAGTAACATCCCTGCCCTTGGCGGGGTGGGGAGGGAGCAGAACAAGGAGGAAAAATGACATTAAAATATTCAATAGCAGTTAAAAAATTTGTTAAGTGAGATTAGTACATTCCAGGTAATAGATCAAAATTACTTCATGCTTCAGGCATCTCAGAACGTTTAAAGGCTTTCAATAGGTAAGTATTACTTTAAGGAAGCACCACATGGGATCACTTATTATGAAATCAGACTTCAAATTAAACACATGGAAAAGAGAAACGCTTTGGTAATTTACTCTACGCCTACCTCTAAAACTCCCTGTTTCATCTTCCGTGCTGCCTGCTCGGTTCTGTGTCAAATTGTCTCCTAATGTGCTCCTAAGTCCTGCCTGTCTCTTGTTACTGCACAGGCGTGTGCCAGGCAGCAAGCCAGCCAGAGGCATGTGTCCTGATGGCTAACTGATACCGGCTGATTCCCTGCTGCCTGGAGTTAGTGTGATCCACTGAGGCAGCTGAACCACACTTCACCTCCACACATTAATCCCGAGCACACCTGCATTACGCCAGTTGCGAGTGCTGCTGCAACTTCATCCAGAATAAAGACCATTTCAATAGCTGAACTAATTTACTCCATCCTCAGGTTTTCCATACAAACTTCCCTTTTTCCTTTAAAGTTGGTGAAACTCTTTCTTCTTTGTGAGAAGGAGCAAAGAAATGCCACTGCTTATGGGGTTGGCCTATTTGCATAAATTCAAAATGAAGTGAATACAGGAGTTAAAAAGTACAGTACTTCAGTCATTTCACATTCATATGTGGCATTCTAAGATCAGCATGAATAGACAAGGAGTAATTACTTGAAAAACACCAACTTTCATTCACATCAGTAGAGGTTCCTTTCTGATTTTGAGCTACATCACCTCTGTCACCTGAGATGTCCGTGGTGAACAGTGAGGACTATAGTGGCAGACATTAATTGCTTTCCTCTAACAATTCAACCGTGGCATCACTGGCTTTCTCTTCCCTACACATCAGCAGATACAAAACACACTGCAGAGCTTCACATACCTGTAACACCAAGTACCTCCAGGACTGTATTCATCTCTGTGTTACTAAAACTCAAGAGGAGGCATTTAGCTATATTAGGAAGATATTCTGACATATATTCATATTCTGACAGTCCACATACCAAAACACACGTATGACTTAAAGCCGTGCAGCACATACAACTTACCTCAGAGTGGCATGGAGTTTGAAAAACAAACCACAATTCCTCATGCAGATCTAAACCTGTGTCTCTGCCAGGGTTCAGTTCAATATTATGGCAGCCAGGCCCTCACATAGACTGGCCTTTCAAGAAAGGCTCAAGGAGCAGTGAGACTGATGTTTTCCTGTCCTCCAGCTTTCCCCCAGAACTCTGGGCACATATACACTGGATCCATGTCCAAATGACTTCCATCTCTCCATAACAGCCCAACTGAAAACTGAGTCGTTGACTGCTTCGCCAGAAAGCTCACAAGTTAGAACAAATCTCTGGAGACTGAAGCTATTTTGTAGCAATCAGAGAGTGGATGAATTTCTTAGACATGCAAACAAACAGCTTCATTGAAACTCTCCCAAGCCCAGACCAAAAAAAGCTTTTCTAATCACATTTAGAGCCTCAGATGCTCCTAAAAAAGGGAGTGAGCCCTCTAAATTTCAATTCATCCAAGAGAGAAGCAAAAGGGCATTGACATATTATGATAAACAGGGACAAATGTCTCCTCCACAGGCAACAAGTACCATAAAATACCAAGATATTTATGGGGATCCACATCCTTTTGTGCACCTATAAGCAGAAAACAGGATTTCATCCATATATCCTCCACGTAACTTATGAAACACCACCACTTCTCTATTATGCCAGTCTATCTTCTCTTCTTCCCCAACTTACATCCTTCTGTACCTTAATAGTTAATCTCCACACCCCAACAGCAACTTTGCTTCAGCACCCAGCCACTCACCTCCATTATTCAGTGCAGAAATCCAGAGGTTGCTACTCATCAGAAGTCAGCTTCTCTTTCAGTTTTGCAGCGTAAAATAATTAAAATAACTAACTGTACATCAAACACTACTGTAGCTCTTTAGAGAAAAACCAGCCTACACGGAGCAGATCCATGCTCACCCACACACATCCTCAAAAAAGGGAGCAAAACCTTCCCATGGCATGCCAGCAGCAACCCCGTTTGGATTCCATCACCTGTGTAACACAGGTGGTAAAGATCAAAGCCTACATCACCACTCACCCACATTTTTGCTGGCTTTAAAAGATAACAGCATCATATCAACCATGCTTTACAGCTGCCATAAATGCCTCTGTGCATGTCTCAAAACAAACCACATATTTTCTTTTTATTGTTTTATTTGCAAGAATATTAGAAAACAAATTATTTCAAAAAATGAAGAGAGGAGGAGTTCCCTCACAGATCTCTAAACTCTAACACCTTTCCTTGAAACCTCTCGGTGCATAATCCGAAGAAAACATTGCAAGAAGGCTATAGATTTCCTTTTGGGCATCAGGTTCTTTTCTCTGGCAAATAATCTCTTCTATTGTCTCTCCACTGCTCAGTCTTACAAATTTGTGCAAGACAGCAAAGCTATTTAGCCCTCTTCTTCTTGCACTCTAATTCCTATTCGACTTAGTCTGAGCCACTTGTCTTATACTCTTCCCTACTTTCTGATGGGGAAAACTATGGTCAAGTAAGAATCTGACAATTCCTTAAAATGTATATTTTGTTGGCAGTGATGCTTTTAACAACAGGGTGAAGATACCGTGTTGTAATATTCTTTGCTGCTATATGATGAGTGTGAAAACACTGCCAAAGCAGCAGCACTGGAGAAGGGTGTGAGTGCCATGGAGCAGCATCTGCCCATGTCTCTGCTGTTCCTGTTAGAGAGGCTGGACACTTCTCCTTGCTTACATGTGTTAAGCTTGATGGGTTTTTTGCTGGAAATTGTCTCTTGGAGTGACTGAGAAGGGACATCTTTAAGATGATTGGGAACAGTCAGTGTTTTACAGCTCCAAAAGAAATTAATACAGTCCATCAGGAGTCAGCAAAGATATTTCCACTGGCAATCAGAAATGCCATTAATAACATTTCTAAAAGTACAAGTAGAATCCCATCTTCATTACCTCAGTAATCCTGGGAGGAAGAGAAGCCAAAAATCTTGTATGTTTAAAATTTAAGTTACGTGTTTTCCTTCATGTTTCACAAGAGAAAAATCCGCCTGCCTTATTCTGTGCCGTATGAGAGCCAAAGTTTTCCCACGCATTTCATTCCAACTTTGTTCTCTATTTTATACCTTCATTAGTATATATATAACCTTTGTGGTTATATGTGGTTGTACACTACAGTTCATTGCACTGAACTATGCATTCTCACTTTTAAGAATGTCATATGAAAAAAGGTCATGGATCAGTCTTAAAATAAATTTTAGAGTAAGCTGTTCATATAGACACGTGCTATGCAGCTTGAAAAGCAGGCATACAATGCTTTGTCAGCAAAACTTACCTTTGGTAGCAGTTCTGCTCCTTAAAATTGAGTTTCTAGAGTTACCTATTAGCATCTGCTTCTCTTTTCTTGCTATCTATATGCTGATGTCATTAATATATAGGTTATATGGTTGTACATTAATTCTGCTGTCCCTACGTTTTTTTTTTTTTAAATAAGGTTCTGATACATGATATGGTAGTAAACATAGTGGAAAGTACCTATGGTTGGGCTGAAAAACAGTGGTGTTTGGACTGGCTTTACTTTTACACAGAGCACCATGGAAAGGCACTCAGGAAAGTGCCTCAGGACCTGAAGCCTCTCAAGGCCTCTCCTCTTCTTCATAGACTGAGCTCCTCTTAGAGTGTTGCTGCTTATATTACAGGAACAGGCCTCTATCTGAAGTATAGCCACCTACAGAGGGAACAAGAGCAGCAGCTAGAATGCAGCAATTCCCAATAGTTAGAAATTGTTGGAACAAACCCTTCTGGATTAGCGGTTTGTACATGTTGAAGTTCAGCAAAATAATAGGTTTCATGCAGACGAATTTCAGTTTTAACTGAAAAGTTATGTATTACCTTGACTACATTCACAATTATTTTGTCCTTCATCTTCTGTGATATTGACTGATAGCTTTCTGTTTTACCTTGTTTGCTCTACTCTTTTCTACTTTCACTGTGTCTTGCTTAACCAATGCCTAATTTGTCAACGGAGGTCAGGGTCTGTTTGCATCTCCTGTGTGTCCGTTCGTTTCATATGACAAGGATTCCTATAAACAAGTAACCTGGTTCTCACTATCTCATGGCTTGTAGTTCTGAAATTTCACCTTTTATTTCAGCTGAATTGAAATGTGAGAAATTACTCTTGCCGTGCCTGTGCCACTACTTTTTAGGATTCATCTCACTCTTGAGGAATCTATTCTGAGAGCAGTAACAGGAACTTGTTCATTTACAAGACATTTCTCTACAATCAAATTAAATGCAAGTTTTCTAGTACCACCGAATAAAGTATTTACATTCCTTTTAAAAACCACTTCATAATGAGCTATGTCCATCCCATTAGTGGCTTCCAGTTGACCCTGAATTATGGTTCAAGCTAACATACTGACTTTTTCTTTTGTCTAAAGCACTGCACAAAAACAGGATGTCTTAGAAGAACTGGCAGTGAAACCTGCGATCATTAAAAATCCAGTACTACATTTTGCAATATTTTTGATGAATCACTGGATAAATATTTGGCATGAGCAAGCCAAATTCTGCAAGCTTGAATTGACTTTTCTCACCCTATTTTCTTGTCCCTTGATGCTTTGATCTTGAAAAGGAAGAATGGACAATAAAAACACTTACACAGATATTCTGGTTTCACAGAACATGCTTTTTTAATTTTGACAGTTTTTAATAAGGTTTCTGATTTCTGGAAGAACTGTAAAAAGAGAAACTGTGATTTTCCAGAAAAGAAAATAAAGAATAAAAACAAAAGAAAGATATCCAAAAGAGTTATAAGAGATTTGAGGATATTCCAGTTAAAGTTCACAAAAACAAGTATCTCAAGATGTATGTTATGAAATGGATATAGGCTGTATAAAGAATAACTATAATTGTACACTGAAAAGAAAGGCTTTTTATCCTGTCATAAAACTACAGTTAGCTAAAAATATTCACAATGAATGCAGAAAGATTTGCTGAGAGTGGGAAGCAAAAATATGAAATACATTAAACATGTTAAGTAAGATAAACCCAGAAATTAATTTTGAAGTTAGAAAAATTAAAAGACAGATGGAACTGAGAGGAAAAGCAGTGCACTGCCTACAGAGTGTAGAACTGTCATTTAGTTTTCTGCTTATATAAGTTTTATTCTTATTTCTCTCTATAGGCTATCAGAATTATCCCTAGATTTTATTGCTAAGCTATCAAAGAATATACAGCTGTACCAACAACTAAATTATCTGTTGTACACAGGAAGAAAACAACCAAGATGAGAAAAGTAAACATTGATACATATGAGAAATGTACATACACCTTTTTAAAAACCCGAAATATCTCTACAGATATTCCAAGATATTTCTGATATACAGATATTTCTGATTTCCAAGGTAATATCTTTGATGAGAACCAGCAAGGGAGTGAAGAAAATGTAATTTAAGGTTTCCTCGGTTAATTTTTTTCTTACTGAGATACATGAAAAGGCACATTTCCAACAACATCTTATAAACCAGTCACATATCTGTACACTTTTTCCTGTGATTTTATATAGTCAAATGGTCATCAGAGTATTGGAAAAAGTTCATACTCAGCACTTAGAGGCAAATTTAGTGTTCAGTTTCACAGGTTATGCTTGTCAAGAAGTTTCTAAGTTTCTTAATGAAATAGTTTGGCCTCCAAGTTGTCTATGGGTCCTGATTTTTAATACCTGTCCTTGCAAAAGAATCTTTACAGAGAAGACTCAGACATACATGTGATTCATGGTTTTTATAATGGCAGCAATTTTTCTTGACACATACATATAACTAAAAACATTATATATATCTTAAAAGCCGCATAGATGCCATCACAAAATAAACACCATCAGGATAACTCTTCATATCTAGCAACTGATGTTCATGTGTCCTGGCAGGTAAGAATCCATGGATTTCATAGCTGGAACTGTTTGTCAAGAAACCCAGCAGGGCCAGTGGTTTCCCCCAGGGCATATCCAACATGAAGCTTCTGTGATGTGAACCATTTTCTTTAGGCCTCAATGTACAACACCCAAAGTTATTCCAAAAAAAGTAAGGAGTAACTCAACCTCATAAATTGCATTAATCTTAATGAGATATGAGGTCGGGATTGGAGGGGTCAGTAGAAGACAGAAGCAGCTTATATTTTCATTGAGAGAAATAACAGTATTCATCAACAAACAGAGGTCTTGTGACATGAACAGGAAAGCTTGCTTTTGGTCAATTTTGACTGCAGCTTTCAGATAGGCAAAGTAGGAACATGAGAGAAATCCTTTCCTTGGGACCACCAACCGAAATTAAATCCTTGAGTGGAGTCATGAAATGAGAACTTAATAAATAAAAGAAAAACTGCTCTTCCTTTGGTTTGAAAAAGCTGTAAAATTTATCTTTCTTGTCTGCTATTCTCAGTTACAGAATACCAACACTCCTTGTTCTTTCGTAGGCAGAATATATGACCTAAGAGAAACGAGAAGCAAGGGGGGGAAAAAGGCACTTAAAGATAGTGTATTTTTATCAGTGACAAAATATTTGTCTCCCCTTTCTTGAGAAGTTTACAAGAGTGCTGCTTTTTATCCTTTCAATAAATATTTTTCTCTCTCTCAATTCAGACTATTAAAAATAATAAGAGGAATATAATACAACTTTAAATGAGAGTTTATATATCACATACTTTATGACAGCTGCTTTTATTTCACTTTAGATTAACAAAGCCTTTATGTTGAGACTTTGGAGCTGACCTTACAAAGAAGCAATACCATTAGCCCTGAAGCACATGTTTCCCATTTAATGTTTCTGAGGTAACATTCTTTGTGAAAGTGAGAGAAATGAGAACACAAACTTGCAGGAAAAATAAAAGTCTGACTGTCCTCCTTTTGAACAGAATTAAAGTCAGTTTGGACACTTGAAAATACGACGTGAGACGCCATGGCCTTACAAAGAGTTTCTCAAAGTGATCCCAAGAGTTACAATGCTCAGCTTTCCTTTAGTGCGCCATAGCTCTTTGTCATTTCCTCTCAAGAGGCTGAACATATTTTGCCATCTCAATCCGAAGTGAAAAGTCTCACTTACATCAATGTTATTTCAGTTTTAACCGGCACTACTCAAATGATTTATAAGCACACCCAACCAAGAGAGCACTGTAATAGTCAAAGCAAATGAACCCAACAAAGTTATTCTGGGGTACAGCAGAAAGGAATTGGATCCGCTCTATCTGAAAGAGCCCTAAGTTACTGTGATGCATGGAAATCAGACTAATCTTAATGACGTTTTACCATTGCCGTGTTCTACCGGCTCAGTTCAAGAGCAACGCACTTGTTTTTTTCCATCAATAAACTTAACAGTGTCTACCCACAAGTCCTCCATCCATCTTTTGCTCAACACCTTCATGCGTTACAGCCTGTTCAGTATTCTTCAGCTACTGTCACAGTCGAAATTTTATGCTTGTAACCCTTCTTATGCTCTTTTCAGTCACTGAATGTGAAAACCTGCCAGCTGGAGTCTACAAGGTTCAAAACGAACTCAAGAGAACCTGAAAAACACAAGAATGAGATGGACAAAGGCACAGTTTGGATGCTCTTCATATTTGGGCCCTTGCAAAAGAAAAGAAAAACCTGTATGCACAAGAAAAGGAGAAAAACTGTGTGATTTGAAGGAGAAGCTGACAAATTCAGTGCTAAAATTGTCATTGATGCCAGTGGAAGTCGGACCAAAGTTCCTCCAAACATACGGCCTTTCACTCAAAGCAAGTCTTGCCTTTGAAATACACTTCTGCAAAGTCTTCCAATGGGAACGCTGCAGGATTTGCTTGAGCTGCATCCAGGTTCCAAGAGACTTCCCTTGCACAGATACCTGGGACCAGTTTAGAATGGAGACATGGGACTTTCTTTTCTTTTCCTATTTTTCTTTTTTTTTTTTTTTTTTAAGAAAGCAACAAAACCATTTGTTTGTTAAATCCATGTTTAAACATTTAAATTCAAAATTCTAATTGAAAATCACTATTTTTCTCTCTTCTTACAGACCCAAATGAGAATTCTTGGAGGCTGAGCACTTCTGAAAATTTGAGATGTTATTTATTGTGAAAGACAATGAAGACTGCTTGGAGCATCCCTGTAATGCTCTTGTCCTAAACCTCAGGAATTTCAGCTGCTTTTTGCCCCAGGACCAATATTAATTTTCAGAGAGCCCACCAGAATCTGCACAATACCTTTTCCTAATCTTGCAGTTAATCCAAATTTACATTCCAGATATCAAACACAGGTTTTCTACGGCTTCCAAACAAAGTATGGTTATTTTAACTTACACTAAGCAAAGCTGTACAGTCTTACTATTTGCTTTACCAAGTTCATTCCCTCATATGCACGTATTCTTTAGACTAAGGTTAGACTCCTCCAACCAATAAACCAACCAATGTTCATGACTTTCTTTCTGCCCTACCTTTTGGTGCCTTTTCCTCACCAGTGGAGCACTTTGTCCTGCACACTGTGTGCCATATGTCTGAACTCTCTCTGTTCAGTTTGGGCAACCACCCTTTTTTATTTGTTTTGGTTTTTGTTTTATGCTGTGTAAACCCAGTATTGGGGAAGAAGAAATAACAGAAGTATGCTCACATGACATTTTTGCTATCAGGTATCTGATATTCCTTGGCAATATTCCATGTAAGAAATTACCCTCTGCCTGTACAATCCTCCAGTTTCCTCTGATAACGTTTAACTTCTGACTCTAAACTGTTGGTTTCCTGTGTTACACTGATGGCATAGCTGCAGTTAAGTGACTCCTGTGTCTAAATCTGTATTTCAGTAAGATTAGATATGTTCAGATCCAAGAAATCTGAAAGGTGAAACACTATAAATTGAAGTCACTCGTGCAAGTGCAGCCTTAAGTACCCAATATGTCTTATTGAAATGACAGTCTGAATTACCACATCATCCTTGTATACAGGTCCAAATAGGCTATTTTCACCACATTACAGTCCAAATTACAATTTAATTTTGTCCATGATTAAATACAAACTCTGGGGAAATCTTCCCTTTCTTTTTTCTCTTTTTGCTTTCTCTAATAACTGGTCTTGATAGCATTAAATGGCACAGAACAGGCCAATATTTAGATTTCTGTTCAATTTTCTGTGTTTGGTCATTTTGACTTCATTCTCTTTGATGTCTAGAAAATAATTTTTCTTCATGCTGTTTGTATTCAAGGGCAAAAAAAATAATCTGCAACTCTTTTGGTGTGCTAAGAATAGGCATGGATATGTTGTGACAGGAAATGCATGCATGCCACTACAATTAAAATAGACTAATTTGTTAGCAATTCCATAATATCCCCCAAATGCAGAAATTCTAAACAGTGTGTAGTCATCTGGGTAACTCCTCTTCTCTTTTCTGCTGCCAGGCTCCACAAGCTGAGTCTTCCATAACAGCGAATATCATGGAGAGCGAGACAGCACGCCAAATTTTGTGGACTAATATTGAACACTGCAGCACTAGCCAGTATGATATAGTGCATATTTCATACAGTCACTGAATCTCCCACCTACTAAAGCTGACTCCTTTTTTGCAAGTTCCTTCCATTTTATGATTTCTCCAGCTTTCTCTGCATGCTCTCGTACATGTCTGCCTTTCCTGATACATTCCTTTGCAAAGCCTGACAGCTCCATGTGCTGCCTGGGGAACTCTGGTGATAATTGCACTTAAAAAAATGTCAGCTCTAAGAAGCTCTTTTAAAAATTTTTGAGAAAGTGTCTACATTATTTATTCCTACAATGAAGTTATGTGTCCAATAAATCAATAAAGCAAAAACTTTGTCCTTTGAGCTCTTACAGAATGACTGAAATCTTTTTCTCACTTCCCAGGTTCCAGTGAACTCTCTCACATCTACCAGAAGACAACGTATTTTATACCCAAACAGCTTAAGTAATGGTATCAAAGATGTACCAAATCACTACACACAGACTTCCAATTAAAAGAAAGATTTCTCCTTTTCCATCTGTTTAAGGCTGTCCCTCTGTAGCAACCTCTATAAGATACATTTCATAGGGCTCCACTGCAGGCCTTCAGAGCTCCTTCAGGAAGCACCAAAACTTAACTAACTGTTGAATTTTGTCACTAGTTTATCTTTTCTAAGAAAATGGATAATTTAGCCACTGAATTCTAGTTGTATACATGTTAAAGAGAGACAGTAGTTCGTTAAATCAGGCTGGATGTGGTCTGAAGTCCCGAACTCCCCAGAAAATACCAGCCAAAAGATGATCACAGAAAGCAATTTAAGATGCAGCTCTCTGACAGATGTTAAAACCAACACATCTTCTATGCAAATGCAGTAAATTTATAAATATAATCATTCAGTTATTCAAATCTGAAACAAGAAAAACAAAACCAAAATCCTCTTTACACCAGGATTATAAATTAAGACATGAAAATTTGGTCTTGTGAGGTTACGGAAATGCTGACAGCTGAAAGTTTTTGTTCTCGCATTACAGTTTCCATCTTTTTTTTTTTTTAAATGAAGCCTTTCTCTCATTTGAGACAAATGTCATTTCTGAAGAAAGAAATGTGGGTGTAAAAAAATAACTACTAGTTTTTTCTTCATGGCCCTCTGATGATTTTATGCTGACTCTAAAGAGAAGTTTTGTAAAATCTTAGCTGCTGACAATGAACAAGCACTGTTTGAGCTACAGGGGAGATAATGTAAGAACATAAACTCATTACATGATTTCATTTTTCCAATTCAAAACCAAACTTCACTTGCAGCCCTGAATTATGCTTGCTGGTTCACTTAACTGGGAGACAGAAGTTGCTGGGAGTCACACTTTGGTCTCTGCTATACAGCTGTCCCCTGTACACCTTTTTTCTGAGAAAAGGCCTCTGGAATATAGCATGACAGTAATTTATAACTGGATTTCCACCAGCAGTGCTGCTTTTGCATGGTGCTACAGATGGAATATTCTCATCTCTGCCACAGAAGTTATTCACAGCGTGATGCCACGTTTTAAATGCGTCTCATGGTTCTGTGCGGTTTTATTGTAAAATACGTCAGAGGCTTAACTATTCAGATAAAAACCACAGCTGAGAACAGGAAGAGGAGACAATACTTTCACTTACTTTATCAGAGTCCATGAACCTGATAGCTGGTTAGTGAGGCCATGTAATCATCAGTCTTCTCTTCTGATCGTTTATCCCACTCTGTACAGGTAGCCCAGGTTTGCATCAGGACTGGAAGCACCGTCAAGAAAACTTTTTCCAGGATGCCAGATGTCTGATAGTGGGGGAAACAAAGAAAATAATCAACCCAAGAACTCTCTTTCAAGCTGGGGAGGCTGTTGTCAACTAAGGAATCAAATACACACAAAGGTTGCACCCAGCTCTTTCTGACAGGAAAGACTGTCACATCAAGAAGGAAACAAGCCAAGTCAAGATGTGGAGAGAAGTAGGTAAAAGGAGGAGGTGGCCACAGCCAGACTTTGAGGACTTTGAGTCCATTGAATTTGTAATGGCAAACTGGCTTGTAGACCTCAAGAAAAACAAACAGAAAACCCAAAACAAAACAAACAATGTAAATTGACTTCTGAAAATGTTTTCCTAGTCACTATTTGTTTCTTTGTGTATCATTATTACTCTTAAAATTTCCACTCTAAGTTTTGGTGACTTAACCAAAGGTGTATGACGTCAGGAGGATCTGGGTTCACATCTTCTGTGTGCCACATGGAGAGATGGACCTGGGCTATTTTATCTGAGGATACTCAGCAGAAGGCTTCCACTGTGTGCAGACGATGAAGTCTGCCAAGCAGTTATATAAAACCATGGAGGAACTCAGGGAAAAGTCCAATTATCCTGCAGCTTCTCAGCCTTCTGCTGTATCTGAAGCTCAAGCGTGACTTCCATTGCTCCTAATTACGTCAGTGCTCTCTGTAAGTAGGCTTCAAGTCTGCAGCATTTCCACCGACTCATTTTATTCCTCTATACCTACGAAACTTTAATTTCAGGAGAGTGAGTGGTGATGCAGCTCTGTATTTTGCATCAACAGCAAAATTCCAGCCACTGAATAAGGTAATAGTCTGTCACACTTCAAGGCCTGAAAGATCCTAGACACATTCCACAATTTATAGAGGTAACACATTCCTGAATGCAGCACATTGCAGATGCTACCACACACACAGCCTTGAAGAGAGGAAGCATTGTGATTTCTTATATCCTTTCCACTCTGAAAGGCAGGTAGGGATTTTTGTTCCTTTTGTCCCCTCATGCAGAAAAGGCATCAATTTGAAAAGCTCCAACTTCACAGTATTTTGTGACAGTTAATATTTGAAAGTTACAAGCATTGAAGTTAATTACTGAGTGTGAGGCTCCCAGTCCCAAACTACATACCAGCTCTGTAACCACATACTTTCTGCCCCTCCCTGATCAGAATTTTAATAAACTATCTACAACAACTCCACTTTTCCGAAAAATTCTGTTGCCAAAGCAAGCCACGTTGTCTTTTAAGACAACTTTTATAAGACAATTCTGACATTACATGTTCAGTGGCTTAACATCATTAAATATATTGAAAGTTGACCTTGGATTCAGCTTGTCTGAAATGTTTTAAAATAGAAAAAGCATCTGTGCAGGTTTGATGCCCACAAGCTATCATGATTATAAAAACCAAGAAGTGTAGTATTTCTAATTAATAGTCCACTTTCTCAAACTTGTATTTCTAAGAAATGCTCTTTGCAATTCAGCACATTGCCTCTAAAGGGTAGGTATACAAACAGAAGACAGGAGAGATTCAGAATCAGAATAAAATATAAAAAATATCAAGTTGCTAGTTATTGTGTATTTTAAGAGAAGTCCTCAACATATGTTGTATCTATAGAAATATAAACACCCTAGAAAACCTGGAAAATAAGAAAATAAAGGAACCGAGTAGTAAATCTGTCCTGAAAACACACAGTTACCCACGTTATTGAGTAAAAATAAGTAATTTTTACACATCCTTGAGTTGAAACTTTATAAGCTCTGTATTACAGGCACTCTATGAAATATCTCTTAAGGATTAGAGTGCATAAGAGTAACAGCGTGACCAGTTCAAGTCTGTGCATCAGTGCAACTTCTGTGCATACTAGTGTTACAATGATTATAGCCTTTCCAGGCATCATGGGAATATTTTTGGAAAGTATGTCTTCAGTCATTTGGGTCCCTATAGAGCAGTGTACAATATGATAAAAACACTTCTTTTTTTTAATGCAAGCAATGCTGTTATTGCTGTGCAGAAATCTGTTTCCTTCAGCTAAATCACTCCCACTACACATCTTCAAAAGAAGTGGATACTCCCTGTATTATTTAGATGAGGAAACTGAGAAACTGTGCAGCTTCTCAGAATTAGGGAATGAGTGTTATAGAAATAGCAGCCAGACCTGGGTTTCCTGAGCTTCCAAATATGTTCACCATTCACAGGACTTTTGTCTCAGGGGCAAAATGTTTTTACACATGGACACATTTTGAAGGTTAAGCACAAGAAAGTGAATGAGTATGGTGTCCTGACTCATGTTGTTATAACAGGAGATGTATGAGGAAAGTCACAGAATTCATCCAAGCACGTATAAGAGAAAAAGGATTCTTCCTTAAGTCTGTATTTTCATTCTTTCTGATTATTGTTTCTTTCCCAAATATGTGCCTTTGAAATCAACAGTTTATGAATTTTTGGTTTTTGTTGGTGGCAATTTTATTGCTGTTGTTTTTAATTATTTATATATGTATAGTCCTCCTTGTAATATCACCTTAATTTCTTGGGCTATTTTCAATTTTTCACGTGAAGCCCTGAACAGGCCAGCCTTGCAGCACAATCCTATAGCCAGACTGGTGACTTAGGTCCAGCCTTCATAGTGTGGAAAGCAGGTGAAAACAAAGAAGTAGAAATATCTCTAAGTAATCTGGTCAAGAGACAGCACAGCACAACATGGTATATTGAAAACATTCTTTGCGTATTAAAAAACAAATCGATATGGTGCCTTGGAGAAAATCATTGGTTAAATGATGGAGAAAGTGGGGATTAGTAAGAGAATTAAGAAACTGGCAGCCTGCTCAGTAAGTGACATGCCCAACTTTACATTGCGTTTCCCCACATTTTGAAAAGCCGTGTCACACCACACCATTACTAAGAAGAGACTGTTCCTGTGGCTTGTTACAGTGCTGTTCTAAGCACATGGAAAAGCAGCATGCTTTGAGGATTATCATTTCTGCCAACAGAAGGAATTCCAGAACTTCTTCCACGGCAGAGTCTTACCAGATGAGCATGTCAAATACACTGCTTTTGAATCTGATGTTGCCTATTATTTGCAAAGGAAGGACAAAGATATCTTGTGGATCTTGGTGATTCCTTTGGAGAATAGGAAAAGATGTCCAGCTGATGTTCTCACTGTTCTGATCGTTCTGTTTGATTTTCTTTCAAACACACAGCAAGTCCTCGATCTGCCTTTCTGCCAGCTGTATTTGTCCTGAATCCATAATCCACTGTGAGCAGTACAGGGGAACTTGAGGAGCTGCTTCCACAGTTGTATAAACAGACATTGCCCAAAAGCTGGTGCAATTGCAACATTAGTCTGCAACTACACCCCACCTCCTTTCCCCTTAGCAATGCCAATGGAGTAGCACACAACCTACATAGCCACCTATACTGCCAAAAGAAACATGATCTTGTAGACTGCTGATAATTGATTACTTATGTTTAAAAATACTAAGGATACTAAGGACTTCATTTAGCAAGGGAAAAAAAATAATCATCTGTTTTAAGGAAACTTTAGTGTACTTTACATGTGTCCTCCTTTGGAATCAGAAGATTTTTGTGTGAATGCAGTCCAAAAGGAGAAGAACATCACTAAATCTGTCCTATTTCTCTCTCAGCAGTGACGTGCCTGTTGTTTCTTAGAAATTACACATCTAACAGAACCGAAGCCACACTGAGTACATGGACTGCATACCTTCCTGGATTTCTCATGTTGTTTGGGCAGGCTAAGAGCCTGTCTTTGTGTGTGGCAATCCATAAAATGGCCTCACTGGGTTTTCTCTAAGTAACAGAAATTCATCAAAGCACATCTTAAATTACTTATTATGGCATCATCTTGGGCTAAAATGAGAGCCCACATCAGGAAAGAAGCTGTAAGGGATGGGAAGGCGTGGGAACTGAAAGATGACACATGGTAAGAGATACCATGTGCCTAAAGAGAAACTGCTATTTCAGTTTTACAAGATCTAGCCTGCTTGGTATACCCTAACAAACATCACGGAGAGCTTGTTTAGGGTGTGTGCAAATCAACTGGGTGATCATAGGGACTAAATAGAACAGCAGCTGACACACTAATGTGACTAAAATGCATTGCAACCCTAGTTAACTCTGTAGATAGATACAAAACTAATGGTTACTTGCAAATTATTTTAGCCTTGTTTTTTTCAAAGACAAATAAAGACGCTAGACACAAATTATCCTTATGCTCAATTAGATTAGGGATTTTACTTCCTTAAGATGCCTGAAAATTCCTCACTAGACTTGCTCGGTATTTCCATGGGAGCCGTAGAGGGTTTCCTTTATCTGTTACAAGAACCCTTCCTGCCTGCCAATCTGTAATAGGCTCAGTTTTGATTTTCTCTTTGCCATTTCAAAAATAAAGTACTATAAAAACAAAGCAAACAACAGAAAAATAGCTTACCCACTGGAAGCAAGCAGTGCTAAAAGGCATCCTAGACAATTCTACTGTACTCTGTACAAGTTGATGTTCTGAGAGTAGATTTTAAGATCTTATCTCTAAAGCTTCATAATAACTGTCACTGACTCAAAAGCTAGTGAAAACAAAAGACCTTGATTTTTAAGAGTCATGTAAGGAACAGTGAATAACACTTCAGTTTCTTAACTGCTACCCTTCCATTACTGACGTTCAAATTCACTAATTATTGTATTTCTTATGTAAAGTAAAAATGTTTCAGAAGAGAGACAAATGCTTTTTACATTTCTTATCTCAGGAGAAGTCTGAAGAGTCCTGTAATCATCCTGTGTTTTCTAATGCTGTAGCTCATTTCTGATCTGGTATTTTATTTCAGCACAGGACTGCAGAGCAAGGGAACCCCAGCTGAGTTTTACAGTACCTGTGGAGCAGGCTGATACTGCCACCTTGGGGAGGACTTCTTCCACATTTGAGGAGCCCATGCAAGTGTCATATAAATCAGTTTGATTTTTTCCCCTGTCATGTCCTCCTAGGAAGACAACTTTTTAAAATCCTCAGCCCGTGCTGTTGTAAGACCTTCCAGATGTGTTCCAACTTGGATTATATTACATTCATAATAATACTGGAAAGAAAGGGGGTTTTTTTTATTTAAGTTTGTTTAGCCAACTTTTAGAGCTCATTCAGGTAGTGCCTCATTTACACTACTCCTAATTTTACAGTCATCTTGCCATTATAAAAGCCCTGTTCTGCATCCAGCTGGGCAAGTTGTATTTTGCATACAACATTCCCCTGCTTCTGGTATTCTAGCTTTCTTGGTAGTCTAAATCCTTGTCCATGCCGGCCTAAATTATCTAGGTGGATGCGACTACTAGGCCATATATAACCTCAGATGTCACCAGGGGCATTACTGTGCAAAGAAACAGTCCAATGAAAAACACAAAGCTAGACTGGTGATTTAACCAGCCAAGATTTCTAGGCAAATTAAAGAAATCCTGTGGGTTTTATTTTACAATATCCATAATTTTATGAGACTGACCTACTCTTTTGCTTTGCAATTGAGTGACCCTTCATCCAGTCTTGAGTTTGTATTCAGCAGCACATGAAGGACCTTGCCATACACTTTACACATAAATGTGCCTTGAGACACAAAGGCTGAGCGCAGCACAGAGCTCTAAGGCAGTGGAAACTACCAGAAGCTGCCTCAGGTACACACACAATACAGGGAAAGATTTAAGTCTGACTTCTCGCAAGAATAGGCAGGCTCAAGAGCACTTGTCTATGTGCTCTTAAAAACATTCAGTAACAAAATTTCTTACACAGCCACCTTCAGCCAAGTAAGAAAAATGATGAACTCATTCATGATGAACCATGAGAATTTACACAAAGAGCTCCTACCTGCAGTGCTCCTACCTTCTGCCAGAGCACTGGTTGTGCCTGTGGCTCCATAGCAGGAGACAATGAGCTTCTAGGGGAACTGCAGTCCCCCTTCACTGCTGTGGCTGGCAGGAACAGCCCTGGTACTGTGGTAAACCAACACAGGCTCCCACACAGAGCTACACCTCGGATGACAATGTCCCCAGCAGGACTGGGCTCTGGAAAGCACATTCCTCTTTTCCTGCCACCAATACCAGATTTATGTTCTTACTGTAATGACACATCTTAATACCCTTAGAGTAAACTTGTGCCTACACCCCCTGGGATTTACAGCTGGAGAAATGGCTGATCCTTGTGAACTGACACGACAGGTTCATCTACTATTCTATAACCAGAACCTGGTCATTAAAACACAAATTTGCATTTATTTTCTAACCCGTTACTTTCCCACTTGTGGAAAACTGTCTAAAAAGCAAGTGATAAGTCCTTTCTAGACAATCTTTTATCTCTGTTTTAATGCTTCTATAGCACAGCAATTAATAATGCTTGCAAGAGAAATGTATTAGGCTAACAGCCATTTGCTAATGCACACGACTGGCAGTTCTACAAGCCTTCAGTTGTCTTCCTGGTTCACAAATAATTTCTGTATTTTAAGATATTTTTTATTATTTTAATCCATCTTTGTTAAGCAAACATCTTTATATCTGACTTACACTGTGCGAAAAAAATACTGCATTTAATAATTCATTGCATTAATAAGAGAGAGTGCATTTGCTTTTCACATGCATATATGAAGACACATTCAAGAACATGCAATACAAAGGAATACCACTACCACCATTATCATGTGCACATTTAACTTTTAAAAAAACCAACATCGTAAAATCACTTAAGTGACTTCAAAAAAAGTATTTGCAGCTAAGCTACAAAAATTCAACAGTGCCAATTACTGACCAAACATATCCAGTTGAATGTGGATCTATCAGTAATAGATTAACCAGATTAATGTGTACGTAACAGTCTCAGCGTGGTACGGCGCTGCTGTTAGTTTCAAAGTTCACATATGAACTTCTTTTTACACTGAACATCTGGTTTATGAATGAAGCCTGAATGAAAGAAGAATTTAAGGGAAAATAAGGTAAGTGACACAATATGAAATTAATCTAAATATTTAAGTGTATTCTGCTCACAGGGAAAAAAACCCCAAATCTTTGATTGCGATTTAAAAAAGGAATGGACAAATCCATGTCCACTACTTCCTATTATTATGCTACAAGGTATACAATGCATATCTAGACTGATGAATAACTGAAGACAACCATTTCATAAGATGTCTTTTTTAAAAGGAAACTGATCATTGAAAAATCCACAAAACCCTCACTGTGAATTCAGTAAGGAAGATTATCATGTAAGTATTTAACGCTGCCTGTAACAAAATTAGTGTATTACTAGCTCTTGCATCTTTGGTGTTGTATTGAAGTTATTTCAAAAGTTTGATTTAGGCATGGAATTAATATGAGAGAGAAAGCTTAAACTGCACAGCAAAAATATAAATAAGTTAATCACAGGAAATCCCAGTCTAAAATTATCCATAATCTTGCTATGAGTACCTAAACATAGTATCTTAACAAAAAAAAACCCAAATTCTTTCTGAAGTTCACATGTCACAGAAACTTAAAATCCACTATTTGCCACTATGGTTTTACCTTTTGAAACATGCCTCAATTTATTTAAATAACAACTTTTCCTGTTAGATGATTAGGATACACCAAAACCCCTTCAGATACTGGGTTACAGAAAAGTACAAAGAGAATGAGAGATTTTGTTTACGAGCAATTAGAGTAACTGGAAGTGATACCAAGCCAACTCCCCTCTCTATCTACCAGTCTATGCTTTTCTTTTCCGCTAACTGTGCTACTAAGTTGGTTTAGTATACCTTTCCAAAATCTCATTTTCATGAGATTGGCTATTTCAGCTCTTCTCCTTTTTTTTTATTGACATACTTAGATTTATCTGCATCAGAATGCCCTTTCAGACTACTGTCTATTTCAATGTCAGTGGTAGCTGATAGAAGGCATATTCTAAGCTGTTCTCTGCTGTGAAAAAGTGCTCCCTTAAAATCTACTTCTCCTTAATTATTAATTTCTTTTTCCTAAAACAAGTAAATATTTGCATCCTGAAACACTGTCACTTAACAACAGCAGCACCTCTTTGTCACCATTCTCTTCTTCCTTCCCCAGTTTGCCTCCTTTTCCCAACCTACTACTCTCCCAGAAAGGCAGTGGTGTTTTCCAGCTGTTCCCCAACTCCTCCCTTCTCTGGTGCCTCTCCTTAGCTCTCTATTTCGCTTCTTCCTAAAACTCTTTTCACATTTCAGGCAGGGAAAAACACTCAAAAGACATTGAATATTGGAAGTTCTTGCCTGTTTTTTTTCCTTTTTTCCCCTGAAGTTATCAGAAACACCTTATTTTATTTGTACTTAGGGACAGGTTTGTGGATAAAAGTGCAGACAATGGCAGACAGCAATGAGATGACCATCAACCTTGTTGTCCTTGGAAAAACTCAGACTGGCAAAAGTGCTGCTGGGAACAGCCTGTTGGGCAGCTCAGACTTTGAGAGCCGTGTCTCCCCCAGCTCTGTGACTACGTGCTGTAGCCTTGGACGCAGCAGGCGCATTTTGGGGCTCATACGGAGAAATGGCTGCGAGTCAGCTCTCTGTGTTCGAGTACTGGACACTCCAAGCTACCCTCACACTGCTCTGAGCAAAGAGCAAGTGAGAGACACAGTGAGAGCAGCCCTGGCTCACCACTTTGGGGAGGAAGGCCTGCACTTGGCTCTCTTGGTCCTGAGGGCTGACCTGCCTCTGTATCCAGATGAAAGCGATGACACAGTTCAGCTCATCCAGGTAACCAAAAAATAAATAGAAGTCTCTGCCCTAATGGCAACTCTTTCATCTTCAGGTGACAATAGCTACGGAAGAGGTGACTGCAAAATTTTCTTTCCAACAGCAGCCTAATGAATTGAGAGCCGCAGATACTAATTTCAGAACAAACACTGTAATTGATTTTGGGTCCTCAGCAAATCAAAGCTCTATCCTCTTTCTGAAACTGATAGGAATTCCTTAGGCAGCTTAAGGCAAAATTTTGTATGCATTAAGTATTTTTCATCCCTACTCTCTAAAACAGATTAACCAGTATCAACACAACAGGTCTTTTTAACACCCCACTTATCTTGAAAGTAGACAGACATCCTTCAAAGTAGTTTTATATATCTTAGCATTTAGGTTACAGAGTCAAGATCACTGCAGAGTGTCCTTCACCACCAAGGTAGGCTTCTTGTCATACACAAGAGTTAGCAGGATTGCACCAAAGTTGTAATTTCATTTACACCTGTAAATTAAAGCCCAAACTCTCTTATTCCTATTAAATTTTTCTGTACTTACTGCAAGAAAAGCAGCTTGTTCTCTCCATTCTCCTCCATCAGATAAATCACAGAAGTTGAAGACAAACTCTCTGGCCCATTATTTAGGGTGATGCACCTGATTTTGTTTTTCCTGAATTGCTGAGAATAGTTCCGTTTTATGGATCACAGCTGGAACTGAAGTTGATGTTACATAGAAATTCATCATTTATTTTTTCAACAAAAGGTGATTTGGTGTTTTTCAAAAAAATTTTTTCGAAGAGCTGTAAACAGCGTAGCAATATGGATATGTGGTAACTACTGATTTCGAACTAATGTGTGGCGTGGCTAAACAACCATTTTTCCTTATTTACATGAACACTTTTAGACTGGAGACATTCTGTTAACATCTGTAGTCAGGGAACAGAGAACTGCTAGTGCTGCATGACCACATATTTCCACTGAAAGTGGATGTCAATGTCTTGAAAAGGTGAAAAAAGATCCAAAATTTCAGCAACTCAGATAGCATGAACTGGATTACTGCCAGGAAAAAAAAAAAAACATACATGTAAGTGGTCTGTTAATGTACTAAGTATATGAAATGGGAGTGGGGAAAAGAAATAAGAGAAAACTATTTAAGATTTGCTTCTCATTACAGGAACTTCTGGGTCCCACATGGAAGGATTTCACTGCAGTTCTACTTACTCATGCAGACAAGGCAGAAGAGGCTGGATATAGTGAGGAAACATACCTGCACAGTGCCTCAAGTACCCTGTTGTCACTTTTGAGCTCAGTACAGCATAAATACATTTTCCTAGACAACCACAGCAGCATAATTAAAGAGGAAAGAAACACTGCCTTAACAAAGCTCCTGAGTTTTATACAAAAAAATAATTATCAAGTACTACTTAAACACAGCAAGGAATAAAATTAGCTTTCAGGTGCTCATGTGTCTATTTTCTACAGTGAGTAACATCTAATAGAAATAAAAGAGTAAAAGCCATCAATTGGAAAACTCCACATCCATACCAAATATCTTTGAACACACAATTAGAAATATCTCTTTAGATTACTGAACTACTTGCCTTTTACAGAGTACCTCACACTACTGCATCCAGAATCCTAGCTTCAACCACTAAATCAGAACAATCTACTGCTCCAAAATCATGCTCCTAATATGTATGTAGTCACAAATGAGATTTTGCACTACACCAGACCGTATATTCCAGTTCACAGAGAATATAGATCTGGAAGAATAAAATAAAATAAAATGTTTTAAAAAAAAGAAAAAAAAGAAAAAAAAATTCAAAATGCACCTGAGTTCAGACTGTATGGAAGTCTCTTTACTCAATTCTTCAAGCTTTCAGAAGTTCCTCTGAACTTTCATTTCTAAAAAGAGCTCTCTGGTACTAAAAGCTAAGATTTATCTCCTGTAAAAGCATTTCCCTACCATGATTCAAGATTAGTTATAATTGAGTTCTTGAATTACAAGGATTTTGTTTAATAAGACATTATTTGATATACAGTTTACAATGCAGATAAAATGGCTTCCATGTGCCTAATGCTATTCAGCACATTTAAAAGAACTAATTACTACTGCTTATTCCCAGATGCATGAAAAACTAACAGTTTACAGGCACAAACAAAACTCATTCAAAAGGGAAATCTGTTCATCTCCTCTTTACGCATGTTCCTTTTAATTTTATATCATTGTTATTATGTTTTCTCTCCACTTGCTGGATGAAGTTCAAAGCCTGCAAAATTCAGAAAGGCTGAATTTTTTTTATTTCAGTAGTTAAAATAGCATTTACTGTTTCAATGGTTAGACAGTAACAATTTATTATTATATGCCAAAATATCTGAAGTATCTCTAAATAGCTACTTAAAAAGGGTATTGTAAATTGATCCAAAACATTTATTTTCATATTACTGAAAGTAAGGAATTAAGGAATTAATTTGAGGCTAAGAGCCTAGAAACATGACTATTTGTACAACATAATTATGAAATAATTCTAACTGTAAAAACTGAAGAAGCTATTTCTGTTAAAACCAAAGCACTTTTTGTATAAAATATCCTTGCATAAAAGCACATAAAAACAAAACAAAACAAATAAATTAATTTTATACCTGTTTTAGCACTGGAAACGGATGTTTTTGTTTTGGTTGGTTTTTGGGTTTTCTTGGGGGTTGGTTTTTTGTTTTTTGGGGTTTTTTTAGTTTTTAATTAGTTCCAGGAATCTATTTGTTATTAATTATTTCTTAGCCCTATCTTAGTCCTTAGTCCTATCGTTTGGAAGTATATACCTAGGTGGACTAGGTATAGAACTATTCTAGCTAAGTGACAGCTTTGATCTTAAAGAAATTATAATGGCTTAATTGTGGGGACATTAAAGTACGTCCACTTGTACATCGTAGGGCATAAACCACCATAGTTTAATCTTCCAGTTACAACTGACTTGCAGACTACAGAAAGAGCACAGGCAAAAGGAACAGGTGCAGAGGCTTATAATAGATGTGAAAACTCCTTGGAAGAAGAGGAGAAAAACTATTACAAAGTGACAAGAAGAATAAAGACAATTGTGGTCTTCACTAACCAACTGCTAGTACTGCAACTAGCGCACAAGGAACACGGCAGAATGTTTTCCTTATTTCCTTTAGCTCTTGCTAAATAGAACTTCTACACCTTCAAGCTGTCCAGAAAATTTACTTGCCTGCCTGTAGTCCTACCACAAACAAGCTTTGGCAATTAAGTTATGAGCACTGAGTGGTTAATAACTGCTGACAACACACAACCTCAAGGACAATAAGCATGGTGAATGAGTGCATTGTCAAAACATTGGAGAAATAACATTCTGGAAAAGAAGTCAAACAAAACGGGTCTTAGCCATGCATTTCATGTTTTTTATTGTGCTTGCACCACTTTTCATTTCAACATCTGTAAAAGTTTCTAATAACCATTTATTTATTTAATTCCGCTGTTTGCCATGGTCTCTGCCCTGCAGACTCCCTTCCCTTTCACTTCAAATGGAACTCCTTTGTATGTAGCAACACACTGGTCATTGGTATGAAGATCAGGTTGGATTTGCTCCCAAATCTTCTTCTTTGGATTAAGCTCCTTCTCAGGATCTCCTGTTTCAAAACAAAGAAAAACCTCATAGCACACCACTCAGAGCAAGAGCTCTACATACTTACACATCTGTGACAGCCTACACAGCATCACTGCACACACTTTTAAGGAAAAAATCCCCCAACATTCCTTTTGATTCTCAAAGTGAAAACTTTGATTGGAACTAGGAATTGTCTAGGAAATGCCTCCAGAACCTCTCTGAAAATGAGGATCTTTCAAGATTAAAAGGTTATATCAGACAACAAGCACTGTCAAAAGGAAGAAATTAAACCATTGCTGTTAGTTTATACTATAGACCAAAAGAATTCCCAAGAATTAAGTACATCTGGACCACGGAAGTACACTGCTCACCAAGATAGGTTTGTCAGCATCTTAAGTTTAGGAATTAATGATGTTTTTATAAGCAATTATGTGCATTTAGCAGACGCTGCTACAGTTGAGGACTACTGAACTTAGACAAGAGTAGCCCAGAGGTAGAATACTTACATATAATTTTAGCCCCAAGTTTCAACACTGTTCTGCTACGTTTTGTACTGTTTGATGACAAGCTCTGGTGCCCAAAGTAACAGAAGCAGAAGAAGCCAGCTAGAGTTTCAGCAAGTATGGCCTCAGTCTCAATAAGCCTCAGTTTCTTGTTTCCATGGATACATCATAAGATACCTATGCCCTAGAGGTATTGACAGTCTAACTACATTAGCAAATATGACTATTTAAGGATCTCTAATGACCACAAAATGCAGGTTTTTTTCTATTAATGTTTTGAAATATTGTCAAAAAAACAGACAGCATAGTGAAGTATATTTTTCCTGTTTTTATATAAGCATGAAATGCAAAGTATAGAAACAAAACAAGCTAAATAATCTTGCCGCAAAGATACTGAATAAACTGCTGCCTGCTGACATAATCTAGATAAAACAAGACAGCAAGTCCACTGTGCTATTCTTTTCTGTTCACAGGTCAAGGAAGTTTAATCTCTTAATTCTAATACAATACAGATTCGATTAAAAAAAATCATTAAAAATAATTTAATCATAACATTGTTGGGTGCTTTTAACTTCTTGTGCATCACACAGGCAAGACAAATAAAAAACGCCATAAGAATTGCACATTTAAATACTCAAAGGAATCTCATGCTATTTCACTGTTGTTATAGTGTATATTTTTACTTGCTTGTAGTGCTGTACTGGCACCATTCTGACCAAACCATCAAAATCAAAAGTTCCAGAACAAGCAAGAATCAAAAACCAAATCCTAATTTGGTAGGATAATAATCAAAAATCATATCCTCCCTGAGATTCTCTCAGAGGAAGAGCTCTCCAAGTGAGCAGAACATCAAGTACTCTCATGTTGCACTACAAAGTGTTCCCAAAGTTTTAGGAAGAAAAACTAAGACTACAGGGATTTTAACCTTTACCTTTTTACCTTTTTCTAGTAGCTGGTTGAAATTCATCACTGCTTGGTAAGTCCTGACTGACTGACCAACAAGTGGTTAAAAACTACTCTCATTCCAGCCTGCCTCATGCCTTATTGGTATTCTCCTTTAAATGTTTTCAATAGTTCAGTCTACTCACATTCTCAATGCCTGCAAACCTGGGTTATTTCTGTCTGTAGATGGGTCTAATTTTGTAGTTTCTATATATGCAAGAGAAGCAGACTAGGCCAGATTTCTCCATGAAGTAAGCTAGCTTTACCAGAGCAGTATTTAAAAATGCAGTCAAGTTATTTCACAATCAGAGTGCATTTAGTATTTCAAAGAAAAATCAGTAATAACATTAATAACTATCTTTATATAATATTTATAATTAATAGTACACAGGAAGAAATTTTAATATATTACTTGCCTAAATAATTACACTACTAAATAAAAATTATTAAATGTTTAGAGCTAATCGTGCATTTTCACAAAAATAAATTAGCTTAATGCTCAGGTTCATGAACAAAGGCAAACTTGGATTTAGACCACAGTGAATGCATACAAACTAATAAAATCATTAAACAGAATGTTAAGTGATCCATGGTCCATTTTCCTTCTCCTCCTCAAATATAAAAAGCACATGGTTTTTTTTCTTCAGTAAGAAAAACCCCATATTTTTATTATAAAAAACATGCTTTAGATGTTAATAAGTTTCTTTGGAATCCTGCATCGAGCTCCCTTGGCATCTGTGGGGAACTCGTATTAGATTAGCATAGGCACCAATTTTAAATACTACCAGAGATTTAGGCTGTGCATTTTCCTATGCCTTCTCCTCACTGCATTCCTTCTTCCCAGAAAATATCCTTTAGAAGAGTTTCTATAAATAAAATAAATTGAAGCTTTTAATGGTTTAATCAGCTTTCCACTCTCTTTACCAAAAATGGGCCAAATAAGAGGTCCTAAATTTTGTTAAACATGTCCATCTTGTAGTTTTAATACTACAAAAAAATTTTCATAATAAGCAAGAAACCTCTCAATTTTGTAACAGCTCAACAACTATTGAAGGAATATATCTCAGCACAGCAAGTGGCAAAAGGACACAGTGATGTGTGACTTTACTTAATGCCACTTACCCCACAGTGGATTGTAACCATGCAGCTGAAGGAAAGCATCCATACACTCAAGCTTTGATTAAAGAAACCTGCTAACTACAGGCTAACGACTGCACTCCAGCTTTACCACTTTTTATTTTTTTAAAGAGATAGTAATTTACTAAATTGCTAGTGATTCTTAGACCAGAATGATAATTTAATTATATAAGTTTTGGTTCCTGTGGCATCAAAGCATCTGTTACTGCTATCAGAAAAGAGATTTCACAGTTAGCTGTGAAACCTTCAAGTATTATTGCTGTCTTAAGGCAATTGCTGTGTAGGAGGTTTACACGCACGATAGAACAATTCTTCTACAATTTAAAAATCAGACATTTTCCAGTGAAGGTGGATAAAAATCTGATAAAGTTTTTAACGCAAAAAAGGCCCAAGAGATCTTGAATATTCATGCACTGGAGTATAAAACAGTGTTAAAAATTCCACAGAGGGCAAAGACATCAAATAAACAAACAAAACAGAACAGTACCCCATGCAACAGCATTCTTTATCAAATCTCTCCTCTGTAACACTCAAGATGGTTCTAGGTAAACACTCCAGGTGCTACAGAAAAAAACATTTAATTGTTTTGAGACAAGATACCATTTGTTTACTTTGACTAGAACAACCAAAGAAAATTAGTCTGTATCTCATGAATATTTGGTATGGTGGAGAGAGAAGACTTAAAAATAACTCTATTCCAAGCTGCTTGATAGACAGCTGTGTGCATTTTAGAATTGCTTTATTGTTGCTGGTGGTGCTTCTGTTGCTTCACAGACTTTCATACTTCAAACTTAAATAAGACCCAGCTGTCCTTTCTATTTTAACTTCAAGGACTCCAACTGAATCTTTATGCTTTACAATTACTTTTTTAAAAAAAAATTGATCAGAATATAAATGGTTACAATTAAGCAGTGAAATTAAATGACATCTGACACAACAAGGAGTCTATCCTCCCAGTAACAGCATCAGGGAAGTGCCAGATGGTGTCTGAGGAGAAAGCAGCAGCTAAGAAGCATGAGGTTTTAACATAAAAAAGGTGAGTAGAAGATAGATGCTCAACTCCATTAAAAACTGAGAAACAGTTTTCCAGTCTCCCAGTGACTTTCCCCCATCTTAGTTTACAACAGCAACATTAAAAAGACAAGTACCCAACAAATAAATTTACAGAAGCAGATGTCACCGTGATTTTGTAGGTGTCCATCTACCAATGCTTTTTTTTGCATCTTCCTACCCAAGATAGTAAAATTACAAGTCTTAGAATTCTTTGAAATAAGTTTTATGTATGAAGAAGATAGATCACTCCACTTCGCACTATTAAGCATTAGGTAAATTTGCAAAGTCAATGATTAGTGTCAACCTCATACCCACAAAATTTTCCAAGCAGCTCTTTATGAAGCATTACAAAACAGTGCCACATTTCAGACTACAATCTATAGTCCTGGATACATACATCTTGCAAAGGGGTTGTAAAAACCTTCATTTGGCACTCATCAGAGCTCCATGTCTTTGGCTCCCCACCAGAAGGAAACTGATAAAATGCACACTTGTATCACTGGCTCCAAGTTATAACTTCATAACTTACACACCACCTTTAGCTTATTCTGTATCTTTTAAGGATCAAAATGTCAACACGGTGTCTGCATACTATAGCACCTGGGAATAATTTTAGAACAAATATTTCTATAATTGATTTGCTCTAAGAAAAGCTTTTTGCCACTGTAAAGAAACCAAACAACTGGAGTCAAATAGTCAATTATTTTGACAGAACTCACTTCATTAGTCATGTGCAAGAATAGATATGCTGGTGAACAGAAAATAGCAGTACTACCAGCTCTCACATTTTCAAATGCCAGGTATATGAAGCTACCTGAGATATAAGTTTGGAGTAAGGCTATATCTTAGACAAAAGCAAACAAAAAAAGACCCTCAAGCTGGGCATAGGGCGTTTTTGAGGAGTGTACTTGTGTATCATTTTGCAGGGCTTATGCACTAGAAGTGTTTATTCTACAACTTGATGCTCTCTTGCACATCCATTTCCACAGCAACAAAAAGCAGTATGAGTGTATTCTCGCAGGTAACAAAGGTCCAACATATAATCCATCTTTACTCACTATATGTGATAACAACTAGAAGCTATGAGTCAGTATTCCTGCAATTTACTCAATGCAATTGCTGAAGCATTTAAGATTTCAGTATAGCTTACCAACTCTGCATCTCAACTAGCAAGCTTGGTATATTTTTAATACAGGCAACTAAAACTGAAAAAATAAATGCTGCCAGACTGATTTCCTTTTTAAACACAGTATTATTTTAAAGTATTTTCAACTGGAGCATTAAATCTCAGCAAGCTGAGCTATTTTTCTGTTTCATAGAGCACCTAGATAGAGCATTGCTTCCTTTATCATATTCCAACCAAAATACATATATTTTTTTAAAGCATGGCAACTTCACTCTTGGGAAGTATAAAAAGAAATATATATATATATACATACATATATATTTCTGAAAGGTATTTCATGCAAATATGTTTAAGCATAGAGCTTGCCAAGAGGTTCATAAATCAAAACTCTGCTGTACAGCTAGAAATTGTCAGAAGTACAATAGTTTAAAAAGGTTAATATGGTTCTATGCAGAAGATAAAGTTACACCATTTTCTCACATGGCGTAGAAATCAACTTTGAACAACAAATTCATCTTGAAGATGAATACTTCATTGATAAATGCACACACACACTTTCACTCACTATGGGAAATACTGGGAGTTGGACCACGTGTTTTTTATGTTAAAGTGATGCAGGGATCCTGACCAGAAGAGCACTGTTCATCAAGACTTCTGTGATCCACTTAACAGTTGACCTGAGTAGATCTGGGCTTGGGCTGTGCTACACAAATTCCTAAATTCTTAGGGTGCCGGATAAAGCTAGGCAGCTGATTGTATGAGAAGAGCCTGCAGGCAGCTCCCACGTGGCACTGGCAACTGAGCTACCTGCGTGTCCTCACCTTTATGGAACAGGGCAGCACCAAGTTCTCACACAAACTTCCTTTTTGATTGACAGTTGCAATGAGTAAAAAAATACAGCAATAACTCCAACAATGGAAAGGGAAGAAACTCTCCTTATGGACAGGGAGTGCACAGCATGCCGCACGTGCAATGTAAGATTATTTATACTAGTCTCTCTTTTCAGACTCAGCTCTCATAAACAGCATTTTAAATAACAGTTTCGAGAGTCTGAGTGCCTTTTTTACTGGGATCATAATGAACCAGCACTTCCTGATGAAAACACTCATAACCATTATAAAAATAACAAAATACAGTGCTAACAAACACAGCAACAGAAGAAGCTGATCTGACTGTATCCCTTTCACACTGAGAATAATGAACTGGCATTTGGGTAGGAGGGAAGCATTCATCAACATGATAAATCTATGATGCTTTGTTTGAGTTCCCGATATGCAGTCAAAAATTAATCCTTTTCATAGAGGTGGAAGAAATGGAAAAATGGATGAAAAGTCATCTTTTGATAAAGTTTAAATTTGGTTAAATTCTTATTTTATTCTGAAAAAATATGGATTTATTGATTCAATTAAGTGGGAAGAAGTCCAATCTCTTGGAAACCTTTTTCCTTGGAACCTTGGAAATCTCTTTCTCTTTGGAAACCTAAAAAGACATTTCGTCCCAGACAAACAAACAAAAAACTCCTGGTGTTTTCAATATTATGGGTTCCTCTCATGAATAGGAGACTTCCACCCCGTTCTATCCTCTCCATCCCTTCTTCCTCAAAAAAAAAAATCTACCCAAAGTTCTGACATTTTCATTACAGGGAGGAGCTGGAATTACGAATTTAATACTTCATCACTTACACTGAGACACTGTGAAAGATGCTTTACATTGGCTTGTTGTAACTTGCCAAGTGCAAGTATGCTTATCCATATATTTCAAAGCTGAAATACTTACTGAGACATAAAGGAATGGGATATTTTACATTTAGTTCTATACAACTTTATCAAGTTACAATTTTTTGACAGATGATAAAGTATTTTTAATCCTTTATTTAAACAATGTTAGCATGCTAATAAAAAAAAAAAATCAATAGAACTCAGAAAATTTCAACCAAAAACCCAACCAGCTTTAAAAAAAGCTCTTTTATGTGCTTCAATGCTGAGGTGACCTTGGCATATCTGTTTCTATCATTTTCCCAAACACCTACTTACCAGGAAAGCCTTCAAAAGTGATTCTGTCCCCAGGTACTGCTCCAGGTGGGGGAGCCAGAATTTCCACTTTTTCTGGGGAGCTGGCACACATCACCATTGCTTGAGATACTACTCCTCTCATCTTTGCAGGCTTCAAGTTACAGAGTAGTATTGCCATTCGATTCTGCATCTTGGGGGAGGAAAACAGAAGGATATCAGCACTTAAAATGCCACGTGGTTCTGGGGACTCCCGTTATTTCATTATAACGAAAGAATTACAGTGACAAGATCTTACCACGACAAGCGAAGTGTAAGAGAAGCACGTAGCAACAGATTCACAATTTTAATGCCTGGACACCAGTAACATAACATTTTAACCCCTTAGGAGGTGGCCAGCAAATAAGGGATTAAATGCTGAAATGTGACATTGACCATGGAAATATAAAATAGGCAATTCAGAAATCTAAAAACCAGGCGAGGCATGTCACTTGCATTCCATCTTTATTCATTACCGACCACCATTTTAGTCCACTTTCAATACAGCACTATTACCAAGCAATTTCTATTTAATGATAATAATAACAATGACAACAAAACCAGTCTACGAATTAGGCTCATACGTAAAAACTTGAAACAGTATCCTGGAAGCTTAGAGGGCTTTTACATAATGAGATCACTTGAATCTTAAATTTTATCTTATTTAACCCAAATGCCTTGAATTTTTTTAACTACTGAAAATGGCTGTATAAACTGTACACTGAATTTGTTAGAACAAACCTGTAAAACTACATTTCTCCGTTTTTTGTTTTATTTTAATAAAAATTACAGTAGCAAACCAGAGAAAATATACTTTGTTCAGAAAAACTGCCACACTTTGGACTATAAAAAAAACCACACTTTCAAACTGAATAAAAATTAAACCCTGAACATTCTTAAGAGACAAAGTAAGGATGTCTTAATTACCATGCTACTAGTGCACATTATATATATATATTTCACATTTCCAGATTTTGGTCTTTGTGCATCACTACACAAACTTTGAGCAAAACCAGCAGGATTAATAATTAACAAAACTCATATGATCAACTATTTCAAATATTGTATGTTTTCCAAGTAGAACACTTTAAAAAGCAAAAATATAAATAGCCAAAATGAAGCAGTAGACAAGGAAAAGTTGATCTTGCATGAGTTTCAAGCCAGCCCATTGACTGAAAATTTCTCAAGTTATTGCTATGGAAGTAAGCAGCCCAAAACACAAAAAATGCTTGTAAGATGTCAGTGACTAAAATCCAAGTTGTAGCATTATCTAGCACTGAATAACAATTACTGAAGGGAATGATAATTACTGGGTGGACAACACAATGATCTAGAAAGAAAAGATTTCAATGCATCTAAATGGAAGAAAAAGTTTCTGCTACAAAAATCAGAGTATATAGCTCATAACAGATGTAAGTGCAATGTGTCCTCTTACAACGAGGGTCGTAGAACAGCGTTTCTGGAGGATGGTGGTGGCCTTTTCTCTTCTTCTTAAGTTTAAGATACATTCCCTACATTCCTGTACTTCACTCACAGACATGAGGTTCTCTTAGGTTAAAGAGGATTTCAGTAGGTGACAAAAAGGGACACTGGAGTATTGCCTGAATTTCAGGAACAATTGCCTGAAACAGGTATTGATGCTAGGAACACACAGAGATCCACTTCAAAAAGCCAAACGCAGTGGCAGAAAAGCTGTCAATTCCTTCTGACATTTCAGAAATCTCCCCAGTTGACCCCAGCTGCCAAAAGAGCTCAGCAATGGCATGGTCCACCTCATGCCAATATCCTTCCATATCCCTGTTACTTGTGACACATCTGTTCACGACAATAGAGGGTGCAACTTCTGATGTGGCTTCACCACGTGAACAAAACCATAGCATTTCACATATAAAGTGGGCATGCAAGAAATTTTCACACCCGTAAATAACTTGCACTGCATACTGAAATGTTAGTGAAGATACATACTGTGCTTCCTAACCAAAAGTAAAATCAGATGATACAAATACTACAGCCTCAAACACAGCTAAATTACCACATCAAACACCAAAATCATGAACAGCTGAATTTTTTGTGAAAAAATTTATGGCTATGGTCCTTGATCTGATGTATATATTTTTATTTCAATATATGGCAGTAGACACATGCCAGGCCTTCACATTTTTGAACACTTCAGAAAACACAAAAAGATGGAAGCTTGCCCCTAAGAATTTACTGTCTTAATAGAAACTTGCCAAAACCAAAAACAGACACGCAAACAAATGGTTCTCAAAGAACGTGCAAGGATGATCCCTAATTCTCTGTTCACGAGTACTTCAGATTATTTTTCCAGTCATAAAGAAGGTTAAAGAGAGAAGACTCTTGCTGCCATTTCATTCTATACACTTCATGTTTGTAAGTCTATTTAGAATGGCTTACATGCTTGCTTGAAAGCAGACTGCTAAAAGCAAGCAATTTGAGATTTTGCCCACTGCAAATCCATTAAGTGGACACCAGCAGGTGATGAGTGCAGAACAGTTACGGTATTCAGTCTTTTTTTTTTTGGTTCAGTAACTTTCTGTAGCATAAAACCAACATCACAATTTTAATTGCTTCCTATGCTTGCAGTCTTACCATGGAGACAGTGTGCAAATAAGGACTGAAAAGACACTTAAGAAAATGAAGGTTTTTCCAGACTAAGATCAGTTCCTTAATGATCCATTTTGCAGTTGCTCTACATAACAATGTTTTAAATGCCAAGCTTGCATTTGAATTTAGGAGTAGCCTTTAGTCAATTCCTCTTACCCTCTAGAAGAGGTGTGAAAGAAAAACTTAATCTTGAAGTCTTAGGTTGTTCAAAGGCATCTATAAACCATCTGTGTCAAACACCAAGGTGTATCAACTAAAAAAAGGCATAGAGGCAGATTCTATTCTCCACAAGGAAGTAAAAATATGCATTTTCTTCCCATTGTTGTTTAAGCTATTCATTGCCAGCTAAGTTGAATTTACATGCTCTCTGCTTTACTTCATGCCAAATATTTCAACAGGCTATAAAAGAGAATCGGAAGACAAAGGTTTCAAAATTTTGGATCATACCAAAAAAGTTACTATGATTTCTCTACTACATTGTAGAGAAGAGTAACATCTGTTTAGTTTAGGAGCCCTGCTTGTACCAATGGCAAAGGAATTGGAATAAGATCCCAGGATAGAAACACTGCAATCAGAAACTGATTTGGGGTAAGGGTACTTCTCTGGTTTCTGGCAAATGTTGTTAAGCATTACTTCCATCTGCATTTTATTTTTGTTTTCATGACTGTACAAATCTTTTAGCAGAATGAAAACATATCCTATAAACACATGAATGTCTTAAGATACTTTAGGAAAGGAAAAGCTATCAGTAAATAATTTTGTCAATACCTTATCCAGAGGAACATGTTTCACTAAACCGCTGACAACAGTCCTTGGGCTTGCTTCACCAACATCCACTTGTTCAACATACAGAGTGTCTGCATCTGGATGCTTTTCAGCAGTAATAATGCAGCCAACACGGAGATCCAGACGAGAAACATCTACAGGTTTTGCATCACTACTTCCAGCAGCTGGCTGTTGTTTCTTCTCCTTCTTTTCACCTATTGAAGAACATTTTGTTCATGAAATAAACATTAAAAAAGCACAACTAATGTATATGACTACTGCAAGGAAAAAGCGAGCTTCAGTCTCAGAAATAAGCATAAATTCCATGCAAAACACAAAAGAAGAGTAAAAGTTAGCACCCCTATTACCAGTTTCCAGTGGTGAATCATCATACACACTTCAATTTACATCATTACCTCAACTAATTACCTCCTATTTGTAAAGTCAACCTGAATTTAAGTGCAGCTAACGTGGGTGAGTGACGTACATACTCTTAACAAAGGCCACATCAATAAGCCTGATAGTCCCATTTTAATAATTAGCCATTACCAGTAAGCCTTGCCATGGTGTTTCACCAGCAAAAGCAAACTAGGGAATCACAGTCCATCAGGTTATTAGTGCTTATCAGCATTGTACACAGCCAGGAGCTGTGAACGCACTGCAATGGCACTGCCACAGCTGCAACGCAACTCTTCAAGATGACCTTAGCCAACATTCTTCGCTTCCCAAACTTAACAGTGCATGAAAACGCTCATGACTTACAAGGTTCCCCTGGTGTGGTGTCTTTACCCCATGATCATCACCCATACAGACTGTACACTATAAAACAACACTCAACACTCTCCATACTCAACACTCATTTAGTTCATAGAATCATAAAATATGCAATATTCCTTTCAAGATGAGCAAGTTACATCCAGTTTGTAGATAAAACCGCACTGTTTAGGAGACATTCAAGACTTGTTTAACAGCTATAATCTCTGGGAGATTAAGAAATGTCTAAGATGTTTACTAAATGTCTAAGATGCTTACTTTAAATAAGCATATTCAGTTATTCTTTCATCCAAGATAACTTACATACTAATGTAAACGAAACTCCCTTCTTTAGGGAGCAAAAAAAGAAAAGTGGACACAACATGCAATTTGATTCATTCATCACTGTTCTAGTACAGGCCTGAAATTAAATGATACATTCAATAATAAAAAGGCAGTATTTTTTTCATATAAGCAACAGCTCTTCAAAAATATTTCAGTTCATTTATGATAAATGAAAAGCTCTAGTGATGATGATTGGGGTTTTTTAATGTAATTGACAATTAGATTAATAAAATCAGTCATATATACAATAATATAGGAGAAACTGGAAAAAAAATCCCAATCAAAACAGCTAACCTATAACATCTAAGATCATTTGAAAGGCTTGCTAAGTTTATCCTTGGTTATCATTCCACACTGTTCTCCATGACATTTCTCTACAAGAGAAATGAAGTCTTTTGTCAAAAGAGAACACAGCAAAGGCGTACATGGTGCATATAAACAGATATATAGAAAATATCCATCTCCACGCCACAGGCTAAGGAGAAAAATGCACTCCTCTGGCCAGTGTCAGAGTCAGGCCAGAATCAATATCCAGAGAAATCACACAGATGAGGTTTGCAAGAAGTGGAACAAAGAATGTAAGAATAAATCAGAGAGGAAACAGATGACATAGACAACAGAAAGCAAAGGGATTTGACCTATTCCACCATTTCATCAATTTCTAGACTTAAAACCAAATTTCACATATTGGTTACTTCAACTGTTAAATACAATACCTACAACAGATGCTAAACTCCACAGAAATAGCCTGTGCAGGGCTACTATTTAATGTTCATGCTCTATTTCATCTTTTTCTAAATAGTCACTGGAAGGCAAAAGTCAAACATTGCTTTCCACATGAGATGAGCTCAGTTGGTCAGAGCATAGTGCTAATAACACCGAATTTGTGGGTTCAATCCCTGTATGGGCCACTCCCTTAAGGGGTGGACTTGATGATCCTTGTGAGTCCCCTTCAACTCAGAATATTCTGTGATCTGGGTTTGTCCGACTGAATTTAAACTACTTGTATTGTACTTCCCCTCGTCACACCTAGAAAGTTTTATTTTTCTTTACCAACTGAATACTTGCTCTGTAGCCACTGAATACTTGAGGGAAATAGTTAATTGCCTGATACGACATGTGGCCTCTGCTTTTGTATTTCCAGCTCTGTGGAATATTAATGTGTCAAAGACTGCAACGCATCAAAAAACATGAAATAGCTTATAAGTCTCTGTACAGCTCACCAGAAAAAGAAGAGAGACAGTGCACTATCATAATATCCAAATTCTGAAAACCTGTACAAATCTATTTATAGTAAATTAATAATAATCTGCATAAGAGAATAATTGTAAAACATAGGTTTAAGTTACAAGATACGCTTGCACGAAAGTACAGGTGTCCAACAGACATGCCTTGTTTTTTGTTGGTGGTGGTTTTTTAAATGAGGAAGTTCAGTTACATTAAACAGAATTTGGCATGTATCCCATGCAAGGAAGAATCTGTAGCTTACTTGACAACCTTCATTAGCTTCAAGTACTTTCAAGATTTAAGAGATAGCACATGACTCTTCCTACTGTAGCTGTATGAAAGCTTTTTTTCTGTGCTCAAAACCATGCCAAAATGAAATACCTCAATTGTCTATCACAGATAAGAAAAGTGAAGTACCTTTCTTTTCTACTTTTTCTTTCTTTTTCTTTTCTTCATCTTCACCTTTAATTTGATCTTTGGAACCAGAAGATGCTGTAACTGCTGTAGGTTGTGGAACATCCTCTGAAAACGAAGCTGTAGAAAGGGTTGTACCAGGAGGAACTGCAACCTGCTTTACTAAAATCAAAACCACAGAAGTTAGGGACAGTACCAGAACTTTGAACACTGAGTGAGTTTTGAAGCGTCCAACATAAACGATAAAGCAGAGAGAACTGAAAATTTTGCTTAATATACCTAAACCACAACTGCTGAGTAGTGAAGCACAACATGAAAAAACACGTTTCAAAACTCAATCTATATATGATAGTTATCATCAGTTAAAACAAAGCATTTGACTACACATTTTTTAAATGGGAGAAAGTGATAAATACAGGAAAACATATAAGCAAATACCATCTCTTTTTGTAGTTGATTTCAACATCTAGTTATTTTTTCTACCAAGTCTCTATTTCCCATTTGTTTAGTTTCAGTTTATAGCTACTAGCTCTTGTCATACTGGAGACTATTCCATAAATGAGTTATGCACAAAATCATTTTTATATTGTATTCAGATCATCCCTCAACTCTTACGATTAAACTTCAGAAACTGAGCCTGAATAATATGAACCTACTTGCAGCCCTAATATGATCTGTTGGTTTCTCACACCCCTTCCCTAAATTCTCCAAATTACCTTCAATAGCTCTTTTGAAACTGCTGATAGAGAATTCCGGACATTGCACTATCAATCTTACCAGATGGAAAGTCACCCGTCTTTTACATTCTGCTCTTCAAGAATCTCATCAAGGCTTTTAACCCAGTAACTGTACTGGGTAAGCATCATCAGTGCACTAGACAGTATCATCAAGGCTCCCTTTCCCAAGAAAGGATAGATTATTAGACGGTCTTTTGAAGTTCCTTTCAAGCCAGGTTGTTCTATGATTAATGACTGATAAATCTTTCTGGTGTCACTATTATAGAATCCTCCATTCTGCATACATGTTTTGTATTGCATTTCAGACATTTATTAACTTTCCTGAAGAACTGCACTTTGCTAGTTGATGCCTGTCCTCTTCAACAGAGAAGTGATTTGCACAAATTATATTCTTATACACAACTTTCTAAAATCATTTGAATATGAGATTTGTTGTACCAAGAATCACTTGCTTGCTAGTTAGGGAGAGCCTTTGTTTCTCAGATTTTTGAAAAAATATCTCTAGATATTTTTGATCTTCTGTGTCCATCTAATTTCTATGCTCAGCTACTTAGTACTTTCAAAGCTAACAAACACTTACTTTCTTCAAAAGAAAACACATGAATTTAGTCCTACTACCACTGAGATGAACTAGCTAACTAAAGGAAGATGCACATCAAGCATTTCCTTTGCCATCTTGGACCAATATACCTTGAGACCTCTCTCAAGCACAACAGATTCTGTGAAATATCCTACACCTGTCCAGAACTGCTGCAGACTAACAGACAACAGGGAAGTGTAAGTAACAGTTTGGTTTAGTACATGAGAAGGCTTTATTGGTGCCCAAAGGAGAAAAATAATTCTCTGTATTCACAAAATGTTAATCTTTTTGAAGATTGAATGTGCTGTTTTACCAGTAAACCATTCAGTACAGTTGAATGCTAGCATCCAGATACACTGTATACTATCTTAAAACAATTTACAATACTGATGCAGCATGGGTAGAAGCAATAACTGTTGAGGGCAGAAGAGGATTTTTTGGCAATAATTTTAAAAGACAACATGCTGTATCTAAAACACTTCAGTTTTTGGGGGTTTTTTACTCTTTTATTGTTTAATATGAAGGATGTAATGACGGTACAAGCTGAATAGAACTAAGTAGAGGAGTGCAAAGAAAGAACAAGTCCAATGGAAGGCTGGTCTAAAGCATGGAATCACAAATTCAGAACACATTGTTTCTAATTTTACATTACCACAGTTTTCCTAGCAAGTCCCTGACCATCTGTACTTTGCACTATGGCTTGATTTTTCCATAGTGATTTTTCAGTCATGCTAGATTAAATAATTAAAGTAGCATGAAGAGTTAGACATGCAGCAATTCCTAAGGTATTACAAGGAATCATTGTCATCAGTGAGGTTCGGGGCTTATTATGGAAGGCACTGAACAAAAAAATACAAAGAACTAGTTCAATTTCTGATTAAGTTTGGTATATGGATCTGTCAGGCCTGCTGCTCATTAATCAAGTAACTTGTCATAGGCATGGAACCCAGGAAGATTCAGGATTTGTAAGAAATACCATGGAGTCATATACAGAAAGATAAAAATCAAGAAGAATTAAGATAGTTTTGTGCTAACTACATCTATGTTGTTTGAGAATAGCACTTTTTTTCCTCACCTCCATTTCGAATTTCGGCCTGAATCAGCTCCTGTTTGAGCCCTTCAATTTCTTTCTTCAGTTTAGCATTTTCTACACGGAGCTTCTTCTCTTCTCGAAGAGATGCCTGCAAGACTAGAGTTGACACATTAAAAATGACAGGTTTCAGTAACTGGCATTCATCACTTTGGACACAGAGGTTTGTTTTTAAAGAAAAGTGAAACATGGTAAGCCAAATAGCACAAAAGTGAAAACTTTCAAGGAGTATATAATCAGAAATACTTAGGAATTATTTTCTTTGCTGTTGAAATAGCCATTTTTACAATACTTACATAATCAAGTTGCCTCTCAATATACTATCTTCTCAGTCCCCTAAACAGAATCACAAGAAAAAACTCCAAGAAACCTACAGAAAAACTTTGATGATGTTTGTAATACACAGCACCTTAATTCATGGATACAGTGAAGTTAAGTAAAAAATACCGAAGTTGAAGACATGATACTCTTGAGAGAATGCCGTAATTGTGAAAAAGCAGTAATAAATTCAGGATAATGCATAGTCTCGTATTCTTTCCAACTCCCTTACTCCCTCTTCAAATGGAATCGTGTCCTATCAAATTTCCATAGTTTGTTTGTCATCAATTGTTCCTCATCTACACCTCTTCTATTTCAGAATAAGCAGCTTCAAAAAAAAAAAAAAAAAACCACCAAAAACAAAACCCCCACAAACCACAGGACAGTGAAATGGTGCTACTATTACAAGGTTTATCTTGGAGAACTTGAAACACATTTTAAAGGCTGACAGTACCAAATATTCTCATTTTCTCCTATGAGCATTTATTGTTAACCATTGGGTTAGAAGGTTTAGCATAAGATAGCTAAATCCTTACTGGCTTTTTCCTTGAGCAGAGCAACCTGTTGCTTGAGGTACTCAATAACTTGATCGGCCTCTGCGCCCTTCTGCTCCAGTCTGTTCAGCACTGCATTGCTGGCTGCCATCTTTACCAGAAAACGAGATAAAAACCTAGACAAACAACAAGATAGCCTAAAATTAATGACTTCTTAATGCAGTAACACTATTATCTATCTCTTACCATGTCAAGCAGTTCTCAAATCAGTTGCTGAATAAGAAAATTTGTTAAGTGAAAAGCTGGGCTCCCACCTCCTAGCGCAAAGCCCAAACAAAAAGCAACGTTAAACAGAATCTGATGTTTGACAGCGGCTTTCAAGTATTTTGGAAGAAAAGCTATTTTTCTTCCCAGCTGCAGAAAACGTGTTCTTCCTTCATGAAACAGAAAAAAAAAAATCTGTCCTCTCAGAAAGAAAGGTATGAATATATTGGGGGGGGGTGGGGGGAAAATAAAAGGGAAAAGATTGGACAGGAGAACACTGTATCCTGGGCTTAACTAAAGAAATATATATTAAGTGTATATCAAATTTTATTGAGACTAAGGAAATGGAATCATCCCACAAAAATTTCCAAACCTTTCTAATAAATTTATTCAGAATATAATGAACACTTCGTACATTGTGGTTGTGTACATATTAAGAACTTACTGTTGTTTTGCTTTTCATACTCAGAATTCATGAGTATTTTTACTTATCTCAGATAAAAACAACTTTTATTACAGGTTTACACCTTCAGAGTTATGTTAACATCGATTTTGATTGTTCAATTTTGCTTCCACTGAAATGGAAGGGGCAGCACACAGATAACAAAGAAGCAGGGAATACAAAAGACCAGTAAAGAGCACAAATAAATGCTGTCTAACCTTCTTTTATGGTATTCACCATTTACTAATGTTTCACTAATGTTCCAAAAATTGGCTATGCCTTGTGTGCAGCCTTTATTTCTTGAAAGCTGCCAAATCTGGCCTATCTCCCTTCTTGGCAACATTTGTGTCTAAACACAAGAGCTCAAATAGTGGCAACAGAATGATGAAATACAGTTACAGACATTCATATCTGCAGCAGGTAGTGTTTTTTCCCTCCCACTCAGTATCTAAATGAGGGAAGAATCTGTACTAACAGCTGCCTCATCCGTAAATCAAGAAAACTGGTTACAGGTGGGAAGAAAAGATCTTTACAAGCAATGGTGATTTAATTGCTGTGAGGTGATTTAATTCCCGTGAATTTGTCCATCAACTGCAAAAATGGAAAGAATTGGTAAGAAAATGGCAATCCAGGCACATGTATCGGCTCCTCAACTTTATCAAAATCCAAAAATGCCTTTTCTCATATCAAACTGGCAGGAAACTTCCTATTTTATTCCAAGACTATTCTAACACTATGATCTAAATCTGGTTTTAACATACAAATATTCCCTGTTGGGATTTGCAACCAAAGTCATGCCAAAGACAAAACAGATAAGAAATAACTGAAAGGTGAACAGAGAAAATCACACTCATGCCAGGGTTAACATACTGCCTCTGCTGCATTCTTATTATCAACACACATTTTGTTTCTGATCTTACATTATAAAATAACTCAAATCTCCACAGCAATGTATCTATATAAATAAATAAAAAACCAGGAAACGAACTACAATTATTCAGGAATAGTGTATTTAAAAGGAATAGCGTATTTAAAAGCTCCCAAAGTAAAACTCACAAAGCCAGAGACAGGCATAATAGTGAGGTGAAGCATGGGGTATCTTGCAAATATGATGCATGAACCAACATCCTGCCTTCTTTGCAATGCAATACAATCAAAGTCTGTTTTACACACACTGCTTCACTTAAAGGTGTAAGAATATTACTGCAATCACACCTTCCACTCATCCACAACAGATTTTTCTTTTAAGAGAAAGAAACTCTCATGCAGCAAAGAGCAGAAAAATCTCTCCAGGACAACTAAATTAATTTTTATATTCAAATTAATCTCTGCTAAAAAGAAAATAATTTTGTTTTCATGGGCACCCTGAAAACAGAGAGTTTTAAAAAGAAAAACAGTGATTCCAATAAGTTACTAATTAAGATGTCAAATGGAAACAGACACAAAACTATTATGGCACAACACAGCATAATACAAAGCCTGGGATATTACTGTCTGCATACCAGTTAGATTTCTTGCAAGCTACAAATTCTCTCAGGGGAACACAATACTAACAGTGGAAACCTTGCCAACAACAACAGAAATGCTACTAAAACTTCAAAGTGAATAGAATTGGTACATACTGTAGATTTTAGCCAAGTTGGCTAATGAACTGAAGATCTAGAAATGAAGTTACATGATTACAATTTTCCCACTTGTCAAATAAATTTCTGTAAAGCTAGTATTGTAACAATAACACAAAGGAATAGGTATTTCCGATGCTAATATAAAAAGGCAACAGGCTGAAGTGAACTGCTGCAGGAACAAGCACAGAACCCATATAGCAGAGTGATAAAACTGTATCCAAAAAGGGCACATTAAAAAAAAAAAAAGCCAGATCCACCCTTTATTATAGAATACAACACGCATAAAAAAAATTAGAACTGCAACAATCAAAGTTTACAGTTTTTCTGGGTTTTTTTTATTTTTTTTAATTTTTTAACCTTTACCCTATCGGCCTCAACCTTAGAATATATCCAAATCAAAAACTGAACACACAAAAGACACTAAAAACTTAAACCTGGTTGTAGCTTACTCTTCAATATTAATGTTGTCTATCGTTAAAAGCAAGAAAAAGCCAAAATCCTCGTAAAATTAATGACAAAATTTAAAACTTAAACTCTAAAAATTAGTTTCGGAATCTATCCATAGTCTGAACATGGAACCAATTACTTTCCACTATTGGAAAGCGATCATTAAACAGAAAAAACAAAACCACAAACAAACAAGCAAAATAAAAAGCAACACCTGAAACTGGAAAACAACTGACTCCTAAAGCCTAAAATAATTAGCTCTGAGCATTTGTTTTTCCAGTTGGAAGTTTTAAAAACCTCAGTACTTTGAAGTTCGCAATTTTTTCTTGCAACGCTTTGCTAATATCAACACACGAAGTAAGATTACAACTGCAGGAGATTTAACCCCAAGTGCCTCCGTCCCTCTTCCTCTCCCACGTACACATCAATTCCCCAAACAGTAAGAGGGTAAACTTTGACAGCTCACCACGCCTGGGCAGCATCCTTCTCTGCACAGAGCTTTGCTCTCACCCATCACTGCTCTTTGCTCTGTGCTTGCCACGGAGGAATCAAGTATTCCTACGGCAAAGCTAAACCTATACATCTTTAACAAAGAGCAGATAACAATCACAAATGGCCCAGGTGGCATTCTCCGTGAGGCATATGTTTATGGTATGTTAATGAGTGGTTGCCAGCCAAGACCTAAGATTTTATTTTCTCACTAGAGGGAAAAAGTAAAGATCTGCAAAAAGACATGTTGGCTTTTCAACTGAGATGATCTGTTCAAATGAAACAGAACCAGGGGCTTATTCTAAAAGTTATCAACAACACAAAGGCAATTTCCCCAATGCTAACTAAAGTTCAGTAATTTAAACTACAGAAAAACACTTAATGTTAATTCCTCTTCCTAAGCTTTTGGTCTTAAATCTTAAGCAGATCTCTAATTAAACTCCTTTCCTTCATTTGTGCCATTGTGGCCAACTTGTACAGCAAAGTATTCTACTTTCTGTAAAAGACCACGTACCAACAATCACTTTGCTTCTGCAAGAAGCGTGTTCAAAGCCTTCTATCTGAGCATCTTTTCAGAGTATGGTCATTTCTGGCAGACAATCTTACAAAAACCCATAAACATAACAGAACGTGCCAGCTGTTTGCCAGATTCTGCTTTCCTATGCTTTGCACTTCTATGAACTGTGAGGATACAGTGAATCAGATTTGAGAATCTCACATCACACCTTTTTATTCTGCAAGGTAAGGAACAACAGTTAGCAGATCAAAAGAGAAGAAAGCAGACTGGAAGTCTCTTGGCTGAACCAAAGTACCACTGGAACTAGGCAACTGTTGTAACTCATTCCACCTTTTCTCATCTTGGAGAATTGAGATGCATGCTTTATAAATCAATTCTCTCTTAAAGGCTTCTCCTAACCTCTGATAAAGTATTCTAGACCTGATGCTGTCAACATCTTTGGCTAAGATTTAGAACACCTGATTTGAAGATTTCACATTTTTGGTAGGAAAGGTCTAGTTTTCAAACCTCAGAATTTAAACTGTATAAAAAACCCCAAAGCAAAACACAGGAGAGCTACAACTAATTAGTTTTGTGATCAAATATTAGTTTTGACTTGATCATCCCCATACTTCACTCCAAGTAAAGCAAAGAAAACCAGCAGCAGTTCCCAATTTGTCTTAGGGAAGCAATGGACCGAAACACTTTGTTACAAATTTCCAATTAAATAGTTCTATTGCTAGGATATTTTGGAAATCAGGTACATTTAGTAAGTTTCATGCACTTATACCTATCACCGTCACAAAAGGTTGGGTATATCACTGGTTTTATACCTGTTATACGTTGTAAAACACAATCATGGCTTTTACACCCAAATATCCCTTCTCAGAAATTGCAATTCTAAAAGATCATGTGATTTCAGGCTTCAATAGCCAGAAAATAATCAGATTTACTATTGGAAATGCAGGTTTTCCACAGTTTTATCTGTGGAAAAATATAAATCCTCAATAAAAACCTCAATTAAAAAAAAAATTCTCAATTAAAAAAAAAGTCAAATATGAAGCTGGTGACAAACAGTTTCAAAAAATGTGCCTTTTAAACCCATATACAAATAGGCAAAGGTATTAATAACCAAAACAAAAAAACCACCCCCTCCTCAAAAACCGAAACACCCAAACCCAAACCACAACTGTATTTTTCTTCTCAAAATTTGAGCAATATTGGTAGACTGCAGCATAAAAAGTCAAAATCTAGAAATTATCGAACGAATCATCACGGAACCTGATTTTTGACTCTCAGTACTAGACCAGTGATTCCCTGCCAGGTACTAGAAATTTGGGCACTACAAAAGATCAAATGAAATTTTAACTACTACCCTTGTATTTTTCTAAAAAAAGAATGGTCTTTTTAATATGAGCAAAATGAAATTACAGCCTAAAATGTAAAAGGGTGTTACAAAGTACGGCAGTATAGCTTTAGAGATTCATAACTGCAGAAAGACATCAGAACTCTTGTCTTCCTTTCTCCCTAAAGAGTGATTGCTGTAACTGGGGCTTTAAACAGTCGAACAACCCAATATTTTTTTTTTCTTTTAGCTCTTAAATACAATTTATTATGTATTCATTATCTATAAGCTTCCTTGTAGTCAGTATTGAAAGGAATTTGCTAAGCACCAAATTAGTAGGCAAAGTTGCACATTTCTGCTGTATGTTATTTCAACGCACATCTCTGGCACTGAGAAAGTCAGAACAATTGCTTTGCAGATTTTCAAACACCCAAAATGTCTAACACAGTCCATCCAAGCAGCAATGTCAGCTCTATGGAATGATTCGCTAGCTCTGGAGACTACAGTCCAAACCTTCTGGCTGCCAGATAAATCAGGCTCAATCCCAGCTGCAGACAGGTCCTTTTAGTAGTCCTAAGAGCCTACTCCTCCCTATTTTACAGTGCTATAAATAGTAAAAACACAGAAAACTGAACTTTTTCATATTGAAAAACACTGCAGCATGAAAGAGGTTTTTTAAACATGTGATGGAACATCACACAACAAAAGGCCCATCCACTGGTACTAATTTTGAGGCAACAGAAGTTACTCAGTAGTGACTATTTTTAAACATGAAGACAAGTCTGCCTTGGAAGGGAACAATGTACCAAAGTTACAAGCAAGTCATAGCATTAATGAGACATGCAAAATTAAAATCTATGAGAAGCAATGAATGAGGAAGTCAGACAGGCATACATTACAACAAAGAGGATAGAAGCGTGAAGTTGACTGGCTTACTTTGCACTAAAATGGATGTCTTGGATTGACATGGTAGAGATCATTAGAAAGTCAAGAGTCAGAAGTAAAAACCATTTTAGTATTTTGTTGAATTTGCATTTCACGACTTCAGTAAATGCCGCATTGTATTAATTAACTGCATCATACCTTAGCATGCTACAGCTGCAACACTCAAAAGGTTAAGAGTACTTGCAGTTTCATTCACATCCCTGATGTAACTTGTGCTAAATGTCTATTCAGAGAGAAGAGAAAAAGAGAAGTTTCTACTAATGCTTGCCTCAGTCCAATTCTGAATCAACTTTGTGTTCTTTCCCACCTCTGAGCAGACACTCCAAGGACTAAACAAAGCAGAGACATGACTACCCTTAAGGAGTTCTGTCCAGGTTAAGACAGCAGTCGAGTATTTGAATGTGGTCTGTAACAAAATTTACACCTTAATTTATTAATCTGAGAAGTCTGCCCAGTAATTCAACAGCCAAGGACGGCTCGCAACAGGGCTCAAGGAATGCAATTTCTTTGTGCCGCTCGACTGAAGTCTCACCAGGTTCCACACCCACTGCGTCTGCCAGGTCCCTGCAAGCGCCGTAGAGATTCATCTGGTTGTGCTTTGTAGTGCAGTCTGCAGTTTAAGCAGCAGCTCATATGCCAAAACAGTTGGACAGCCTTATGCATTTTTCAGCAATGTTTATCTTTCAAATCCCACTGCATTAATATTTTAATAATACTATCAAAATCTTTCAGTAAATGATCACCATGTGCACAAGAAATTCCCACAATAAATCCCATGACGGAAAAGATGCAACACCCACAACATGCTGCCTTGTTTCTTTGACCGTAATCACCGATATTCAAACCCAAAACACATCCAGTTGTTTAGAATAGAAAGTTTACATAAAAAACTGACAAGTTTTTTGTGGGCTTTTTTGATTTTCTGTCATTTTGTTGAGGTTTTTTATGCATTTAAAAGCTTAAATTACCAAATCACAGTGTATCCAGTGGTTGTATATAGATGTGTGTGCATATACAAAAAAAAATATGTATATTAAAAAGCATTTGCTATTCACGTCTCAAAGTATCCCCATAAAACTTCCCTGACAGGTGATGAACTTTACAATTACAGACACACACATATGCCTATAAATTCAGAAATTTAAGAGGACTCAGCTGCATCTGGACAAGTCTGCAAGGTCAGCATATGCCACAGGAACTCAAAGAATCTGTACCGTGGTTCACCCTCTAGGGTTTTACCAGGAAAGTAAAGTGAAAGCTTTAGATTACTGTTGTAACTACAGAATAAACTACTCATAAATCAGACAGAAGAATCAGAATTGCACTGAAATCTACCTGTTGATGCCAAGTAGAACAGTTTCTTAGGCATTTTATTGATTTTTGTAACTTTATCCTAAAAAAATGAACATTAACACTACTTCCTTAATTTAGAGCAAGTACAGCAGTTATAGAAAGGAAGAGAAAGAATAAGAATATCATTAAACAATGTATTTTATGTCTGCAATAGTCTGCAAAATAACGGTATTGGTTAGGTAATTCACAGGAACGTTGATCCCCTGTTCCATTTCAATTCATAATGCTCTTAATATCTGAAACTTGTCTGCTAGTTATCTTACATAGCCCAACTGTGTTAAATAAGAATCTTGAAATTTACAACTTTTACATTAATATCAGCTTTTCTACATGTGAAAGTAGTATCTTTTAGAACAGCTAAAGGAAAACAGGATTTAACCATTCAATTAAAACAAGTGCTCAGGTTAAAAATGACCATTATTTACTCACTAAAGCACTGAGCAGACCTCACGCAGATGTATTGCAAAAGAATCAGTGTCCTCTAACCTCAGACACATTAGCAACTGCTGGTATTTACCGAGGCAGAAACTTTAGGTGTTCTTTATGTGAGCCAATTAAAAGCTGAAGAAAAAAACGAAAACATGCATGTTTGTGTGCACACGTCTGTGTGTAATCAGTGCAAGAATAATGGCAAACATCTTTTAATGGGCAACAACAAAGCTGTCAAACAAAACTTTCAGGGGAAGAGAAGTCCTTGATGAACTTTGAGCTTGCAGCTGCAGCACCTTATTTACACAGAAAAGAACCCTCCCTCACACATCACAAATAATTTTACTTTCCAACGCTGAACTTACTCATACAATAGAATACGATGATATTTTAACGAAAATCTATAAAGATACAAACTAACCCCGTGCAGAGAAAATTATTTATTCAACTGTGGAGTGAAAAGTCTAAATGAACTTTGGTATCTAAAATGGGCTGACAACTAGTCCTCAGCAGCCAGAAGCAGTTTCATGTCGCTTCAAAACCACGTGCCAGCAGTATCTACCACTTCTTTGTAGTTGTATGTAGTGAAAAGCACTTGTGGTTCACAGGTTTCAAAACTTCTAGGATGAAAATTATTTCCCCTCTTTTAATACTGATCTATGGAGTGGGAAAAAAAAATTCACTGAAACAAACAAACTCCCTGTGCACTCATCTTGGATGTCGAGAGGGCTGATGTCAGCTATTAACACGGATAGTCTCTGACAGAAGAATCCTCCAAGCAGCTTTTGGGAAATAGCCATTTTCCATTTACGGATTCAAACTATAGAAACAAAAGAAGTTTTAAGACAAGTTGAGCTAAATTCTAATTTTGCTGTGTTCCAAATTCTTCTATTAAAAATCCAATCATTTTTAAATAGTTATTTTCAATTAAAATACATTGGTTTAACGTCTTCAGAAGTGCTAATTTGGAGATAATTTTTCAGTAAAATGCAAAGAAAAAAGAAAAGATCTGTGTGTGCCTAGTTCTTATCACAAGCATTATTTTATAGAGGGTCACTTGGATGTGAAATTACTTACCCAGTGTGATGCAGCAAAGGTAACTGAACCTCTAAGAAAAGATTAATTTCCCTGGGGTACAATTCAGTGTCATAACCTAGTTGGCAACAGTGACTTCCTTAGCGTGTGACTGTTACCAATTATTAGAGCCCTTGACACAGAATGTTTCAAACCTTACAGTAGGACTAGCACAGATGTGAACTTGGGGCCTTGCCTCCAGAGCAGCTGCCAGCAAGCCAAATGCAGTGCCTCTCGCATGCCACGCACCAGCCCCTGCACTCCTCTGGGAACAGCAGCCCCCAGCTGCCCCGGACAAATGAGCTGCTGAAATGATCTGTCCACTTACCTTGAGAGTCTGAAACAAGATGCCACTACAAAGATGTATATTAAACTGTAATTGAGAAACACTCTGGGATAGAAATCAGATCCAATAGCCATGGATAGTTTCCGAGAGAGGGTCCTGAAGTTAGAGACTAAGCTTTACACTATTAATTCATACTCAGTTATGTTGGGAAAGCTCCTGATGAGAAGGAAATGGAAATAGAAGTCTTCCATAATAGGTAGTTTTATGCCAAAAGATTGAAGCAAATTACCTCAAGAAGACATGTGCTAACTTGAGGCAATTTTTGATGATGTCTAATGCATTACCAGCTGCCAGGAATTCAATTTTCCCCTAATCCAGAATAGAATCTGTCAGCATTTCAGAATTCTGAGGAAAGAATGAGTTCTACAAGAATTGTGTTTAGCAGATGATGATTAAATACAGTACACGTAGCTTTTTAATATGAGCGCTAGTTTAATCTTCCCTCTCTACAGTTCTGGAAGTCAAAGAACAGTTTCTAGGCTGTTAACTTATATTAAGTGGTGTAAGAACTTAAGAATTGAGAGTGGTGAGGCACTGGTTGAGGTTGAGGCCCAGAGTAACTGTGGATGCCCCATCCCTGGAAGTGTTCAAGGCCTAACTGGAAGGGGCTTTGAGCAACCTGGTCTAGTGGAAGGTATTCCTGACCATAGCAAGGGGGTTGGAATTGCATGATCTTTAAGGTCCCTCCCAGCCCAGAAACATCCACCATGTGCCAATCCTGAAAGGCATGCCTTTTTAACACGGTTTCTTTGTGGGGGTGGAGGAAGTCAAAGCTGGCATTTAGAAAAAATCCTATAAATTAAACTGATTTCTTTGTGTGTTGGCCAACCACCTGGTATTATGGAGTATCATCCAGAAGCAGGCCATGTTTTGCATCATAGGCAACTGTCCCCTAGAAAGAACAGGAATCTGGCACACTGAATTTTGTAATCAAGAGTGACAGCGATTGCCATGCCAAAAAACAGTTATAACTGCTTAAAAATTTCTAACTGTACTGAATTTAAAACCATTTCTTAGAAGCACAGAGCATGCTCAGACAAGGAACTTTCCCTATTTAAATATAAACACGGATGTTTGACAGTTCAGGAATACTCAAATGAACTTGGTAACAATCTCAAAACATTTGGAGCCATCATGCTACCCAAGCAACCTAGCAGATTTTTATTATGCTCAAAAAAACACTTTCCCTTGTTCCATCTATCAAATCTATTCAACTGACTGGAGCCACAGGGGCTGTATTTTCAGGAGGAAAATACCTGCTTGCAATATGTTTCATGCTTGTTATGGACTTCACCATTAGAAAACTTCATGGCTCAAAAAGCATAAAGACAATTAATGACTCAATCAATTAATAACTCTACACCACAAAAACTATAGAGAATGACTTCTCACCTGGGAGTCTATTACCCTGCCACGCCTGTCTGCTCCAGTTCAAAGAAAAAAAAATTCAAACTTCTAATTTCTTTAGAAGGCAAGTGTGAGGAACACAGGATATAGGGAGAAGCAAGTCAGGAAAGGCCTGATCAGCCACATTTTATTACAGGCAAACTGCCTCAGCTGCTCAAGAGGCTGCCCAAGCAACACTCATGTTGAACTCATACATACTCAAGACCCCCTACAACTGGCACAGAGATTTGCCTTTGTTCAGATTCCCCTTTCCTGTGTCTCAACTTTTTCAAGACACTTCAAAGAAGATCAAAAAGCTTGAAAGAAGTACAGTTGTTTAGTCTATAGAAGACAAGATAAATGGGAGACCTGGTCTTGTTCTTCAAAGACAAAGCAAGTTGGTACGAGAATGGGACTAAACTGTTCACCAGGTCTGATGCAGACATTAAAAAGCAAGCAAGATTTAAGTTTTGGAAAACTTTCAAGTAAGAGTAATAGACTGAACAGGCTGCCTTTGGAGGCTGTGGAATATCCATCACTGGAAGGTTTTAAAAACAGGCTAGGCAAACATCTGTCAGAAGTGATTAACTTATAATAGACGAGAAGATCTTTTGCTCCTCTTCTGCTAAGGTCTTTTTGTTACACCCAGTGTTAAAAATCCAATCACATTTCTGTCTTTTACATGCCTGTGTTTTATTTAACTTCAAAAACCATGCAGTAAAACCTACCCTTCTATGATATTTCCACATATTCAAGTGTATTTGTTTGGGACAATATAGTAGACATCAAAGATTTGCTAAGTGTGAAAGCAGGATAAAGAAACCACCTGTGAAGTAAAATACCAATGTATTAAATTTACACTCACTCTGAATAAACTGACCTCTAACATCATAATGCAGACAGCACTGCATTTTTTTGTCCTCCAAGAGAAAAAATTGTTCAACTGATGACTTACTGATCTGCAGTCACTTTAAGATTTTCCTTAAAGGAATTTTTTTTCAAAGAAAGCACTTTTCCCTGAGCACAAAATAACATAACATTGAATATTACAAAATATTAATAGAAAAAAAGACAGCAGAAGGCTGCTTTGAGAAGTATCCAAATCTTTTTTAAACTATATTAAATTACAAGTAAGTATGGCTTCCATCACACTGGAGGAAAGAAGCCATCGGAGACCTTTTTCCTCCCCCTGCTGTTTAATACTAATGTAACCCTGGAAACAAAAAATAAACATTAATTTCCCCTCACCCCCAGTATGACAGGAAATCTAACAGAGGAAATGTTTCTTGGTAAAGGTAAGAACCATGCAGGTAACTGTTCAGAAGAACACATGGGTTTCTGGGGGTCTTGGCTGGACTGACTTCATATAACTCATATCACTACAAGAAGCAAGAGGTGCTGTTTGCTTTGCTCACATCTGATGTTCGTACCAGCTGCCCTCTGTGCTGACTCCTCAGTTTTATGTAGGTTGGCTAGTATTTGACCTTCTTTAGGTTTTAGGTAACACTCCCTTAGAAAAGACAAACATGAATTAATAGCTGTGACATAAAGCAATCAGATCATAATCAGGAAAGTTAAAAAATATTACAACCAATACCAGATTTGTCTTTCTGCACACTTTCCCAATCCTTCTAATGACAACTGTTCTACGTTATTTTCATTATATAGGTATTTCCCAAGTATGTTCACGGGGACTTGTAAAGTAGGTGGGATTTGTAGGCATACAAGAACTCAGTTCTTCTTTTCATTCTTGGTCTTGGATAACATTTATCTCATATTTTGCATCTCAATATGTGTTTCTTCTTGTCAATTCAAGACCCACCCTTCAGTGTGATGCCAAGCTTTCTCAGAGTAACACGACATCCATAAAATTATTTATTCTACTTTAATGGGGAAAGGGCAAGGAAGCTGAGAAACTGATATTTTTCTAATTTGACTCTACTGGCAATTTGTAAATTTACATAGAGCAACAACTTTAGAAGTGGTTTATAGATTGAGAAAGAAAACACAAACCACTACAGTTGATTATCATCTTATGTTATCTCTCATGATCTCATAATTTAATGTATCACAGTTCCATAGTATAAAATGTGCTGGGTAATAAAAGTATAGAAATACTTTGAGGCATATTTACGATATTTCCAAGAACTGTTTTTAAAGCTTCCTGCCAACTGAAATAAGTGCACTGTATCTCAGTGTATTACAGACTAATATAGAATCAAAGTTTTTAACTTTTCTACTTTAGTCTTAAATTAAGAAACAAGAACACACAGCCCAACTCCCAAAGTTGCAATCAAGGTCTCTGTGAAGCTTAGGGAACAAAAACAAAGGAAAGATTAAGAGATAAATTGGAACACTCGGCAAATTACTGTAACAATGTGTCAAATAAGGAATTCAGTGTATCAAGCACATACCACGAAATTTCGTGATAAACTACAGTCAAGTATATATATTTCAACATTCTCTAAATTAGGACCCTGTCCTTCACAAATGTGATTTCACCGAGGATATTAAGCAGGCAACTTTAGAAAGAATTAAGAGAAAGTAAAGGGAGGAATGCCACCAATACATCTTGCATGATGGAGCATTACTTACAGGATATCTTATGGCTCCCTTTTCAGGAAAACATAATATTGTGAAACTTGCAGGTCAGTAGAAAGTTAAAGACCCTAGTAGACTAAAATCCATAAATTTTTGACTTTCAAAAATAATTTTAAGAAAATGCTGTGATTTGATTTAAAAGATTTTGCAAAAAGCACAGAAAGTCCTAGGGGGCTGCTTGCTTCCATCACGGCATATAATTAACTTCATTCCTAGTCTTGGATAACACAACTAATCAAAATAACAATAACATATTAAACAGACTTCAGTCAAATATATTTAGGAGAAAAGCCATTACAGACAACATCTCCTAAATCAAAAGGATTAAGAAAAATCCATAGACTGTTTAGCCCTCCTTTGATAAAGAGGCCTTAGGTTAACTTGCCACTACTAAATTCATACTAAATTAGAGTTAGAATAATATCAAAGCTATATCATCATACCTTCCTGCATTAAACTCATTTTTCAGGTTTTCCCACTCAAATATGCTTCATTATCCAAAGCATCAAGTCTTCAAGGCTCTAGGCAACTCAAGTCCTATTATTCCAATTTGATGGACTATTTTCAGATTTGCACAAATTTTTTTAGCAAATACCTTTTTTCATTTACCATTTTCTCCACACAATCCACTGCTGTCAGTCTGGAGAATGAGAAGTTGTTTCCTTCTCTCCTTACATTTAAAGGCGTAAAATAAACAAAGATACCTATAGCAATGTATGGAAAATACGCACATAGTTACAACAAGAAAGAGATATTCCAGAGCATAAATTTGCTGGATAGTTTTAAGAATCACTTCTGTCTTCAACATCTTGTACCTTCAGCATTCAGTGCTGCTAAAACATCAAAGCAACTCACAAATACATTGCTTAAAATTTTCAGAAGTCAAAATTACCACAACAAGAATATATTGCTAACGTGTGACAGGGTGGAGAGAATATATTATGATGAAGCTGTACTGATAAGCAATGACCCTTGAGGCTACCTAAAAATATACAACACTGCCTCACCCTACTACAGATTTCATGTAAGTACCCTGAATCCCAGAACTATTTGTGAAAAGCAATGACTTCACTTAAAAGAAAACAAGAAACTCTGAGTTAAAGAAACAGAAAGAGCAAGAAACAGAAATATTACTTAGTTTGCAGTAGTATCATCTTTATTTTGCCAGAAGCTAAACTCATCTCAAAACCACTTACTGGTGAGCCTCAGGTATAACACTACCTGCCATATTCAGTACTGATATATACAGATACATATATATATACTATATATATACTGATATATACAGTGCTTCAGTAGCGTTGCCATACGCTGGGCAGCTGAGGACTGGCAACATAACTACAAGCTGATCCCTGTTGATCCAATGCACGCATCTCTGCAGAGAACATGTGTTGTATGTTAAACCTTGTAAGTATCTCTGCTGAGGTCTACCAAATGAGTTATACTCCGCTTTTCACTCAAGTCTATGCAAAAGTATAACGAATGTTATACAGTTAACCAAAAGTGAGGCAGCATGTACTTTTCCGCAAGTAATAGCAAACGCCAGCGGATACTCCGTGGATACTCCGCACGTACTTTGGACGCTAATATAGCATTTTCTTGACCAGCCCACCACCACGCCACATCCAAACCCTCGTTCCAGGAACAGGGCTGAATAAAGGAACACAACCGATCTGAGATGCGGGCGCGTCCTCCACGCAAAGCGCGGGACCTGAATTTGTAATGCCGCCCTACAGCTACAGGGCACGTCTAGCCCTGCAATAAAATCCCTTGCATGAATCGAACCACCACTGTAATGCCGCTTCCTGCAGCTCGCAGCTATGATCCTGCCCCTCCGCCGGAGTACTGCCCTCACAAGGGCGGCCTCCCTACGACCACCGCCACAGGGCACCCCCGCTCCACTCGACCAGCGCTGCGCTGGCGGCTCGAAGCAAATTAGCAGGAGCAAATTAGCGAGACCCTGCCTAGCTCCCGCCCACCCCAGGGAGCCCGGCCCGGCCCGGCTCGCGGGGCAGCCCCAGGGCGCCCATGGCGCCGTTCCCCAGTGGCTGGCGAGGGAGCACCGAGGAGAGGCCCGGCGGGGGCACCAAGAGCGCGGTGAGGGGCACTGAGAGCGCGGTGAGGGCAGAGCCCGCGGCCCCGCCGGGACACTCACATGAACCGAGGAGCCGCCGCCGCTGCCCGCCCGGGGAAGAAGGACCCGCTCCCGGGGCTGCTCCAGCCAGCGCCTGAGGTTTGCAAGCAGGCGCCCAGGAAAGCCTCGCTCCCCCTCAGCAAACACAGGGCTAAGGCGCCCAACGCGCCGCTCCTGGAACACTGGCAGAGTACGCGCACACACACGGGGGGAAGGGTGTTAAACTCTCTCTCTCTCTTTTTTTTTTTTTTTTTTTTTTTTTTTTT
>VZTD01005556.1:371561-542460 GCA_013397725.1 Rhagologus leucostigma
TTTGTTATGTTCTTTTTTTGGTTTTATTTTTTAATAACCCGAACAAAAAGGACGTTCAGGCACCGTGTAGTCGCCTCTATGGTCCTACAGCAAGCGTCTGGCGCAGCGGAGTGACGTCGCTGGGAGGGCGGGGCGGTGCGCGGCGGGGGCGGCGGCGCTCGCGCAGGTACCACCCGGCCGCTTTTCCTTTCCTCTTTCCCGTTCCCTTGCCTATCCCCATCCCGCACCTCCATCCCTATCCTCTTCCTCATCCTTATCCGCATCCCCTTCCTCCATCCCTGTCCTCTTCTCCATCCCTATCCCCATCCCCTTCCTCCATCCCTGTCCTCTTCCCAATCTGTATTCCCCCTTGCCCATCTTCTTGCCATGCGCTTGCCTGTTCCCACCCCCTTCCACCATCCCCTGCCACTTCCCCATTCCCTTTACTCTCCCCTTCCCCAGGGGATCTGTGGCCAGTGAGTTTGTACCAGCACAGGGGTATCAGGGTCCTCAGCATTTCTATGAGTCATTTAGAGAACCGGGTAAAAGTGATTTCTCTTGTGCCGGGTTTAGTTCCTGGGATAAATCAAATGGTAAACAAACTCCATTTTAGGTCTTTATTGAGACACTGGCGTAGCAGGGCAGGCAGGCTCTAAACAAAAGACACTAATAAACAGGTTAAAGAAATAACAGATTTTTTTTAAGGAGAGAAATGGGACAAAAACCTATTCTGATCTATCAAATTATGTATCAAAACCGATTCTATATGTTTTCTTCGAGCTATCCAAGTGTTGGTATTTTTTTCCACTGGATGAATATTGCAGCTGCAGCTGTGAAACTTGAGGTGTCTGTGTAAATCTCACCAACTCTGATGCCTGGCTTTCAAAGCAGCAGTGCTTTAATGTATGTGGTAACGTTATAAATGCTCCGAACAGCACCAGTAACTTAGGCAAATACCTACACAGAGGCGTTCGTGTGTGTGTGACAAAATTCTCCAGATATTACTGATATATAAGCAATCAGCAAAGATAAAAAAATGCTGTCTGTCTTGAGTGACGTTTTAATATCACTACAAGGGAATTACTGTTTAGCATTTTCACGAAATAACTTTTCAGATACAGTTAGAATACTTCTTACTTCAATGAATGTTGGAGAGGTTAGAAAATTTTGTAAAAGAAGATGTTTTGATGTAAAGTCATTGGGGAAAACATTTAATTAAAAGCAGTACTGCTGACATGTAGATTTTTTTTAGCAATATTATAGCATTTGTAGTAGTGCTTATACTGCAAATGGAAAAAAAAAATCCCATCTCATTATTGTGATTGTCCTAACAAACCCCTATTTATTTTCTGTGCTCCCTTCCATAGGAATCTGAATTCAACTTTTCTTCAGTACCTATTCTGCGTTTTAATAAACTGTGAAATCACTCAGTTTCAGGGTTTTTTGTGAAGTAGCAACACTAGTTAGAATTGTATCTTCTATTTCAGTTATTTTATCAAAATAATAATTACTGTAGTTGCAGCAGGAATATTTTAAGAGCAAAGTTATTTTGTGAAAGAATTTCCTCTTACGAAATAGCCTACTTTAACTTACCATGATTTAATGAAAAATTGTAAATATAGGATGTTTAGGCTACCTGCTCTCCTGAAATTGCTCTCAGTTGCTTTAAAACTAATTCAGTAGCGGTATTGATTATAATTATGTCTTAATTGTGAAAAGCTGCCTTGCTTAGGTAAGGGATATTTACACCTGAGTACTCAGGAGGCATTTAACTAAGTAGCCATTTCAAGTTACTAATGGGGCTACTTGCCGTTATTTCTGCATGTGGATGCTTTAGGAGTTTACAGATGTGTTTCACTGGATGGATTCATTCAGGTTGGTCTCTTTATATGTGCAGTATTTGATTCTGAGAATCAGATTTATTATGTTTTGACTTTTTTTCACTAAGGGCGAAGTTCTAAGTGTCCATTAACTCGATCACCTTAGCACTGCTGCAGTGAAGAAGTTGTAAACAATGTTTCTAGAAGAGGCTGACTTCTGAAGAAAAAACATTTGTTCTCTGAGAGCAGTAGATATTCAGAGGAGCAAATAAATTGCTCAGGAGATGGGGTTCCATTTTGTATTTTATTTCTCATTTTTGGACATCAAACAGCTATCTAGCTACTATTTCAAAATAGTGCTGGTCTGAATATTGGAACAGGAATTTCTAAAGGGATTTTTTTGCTGATTTTGCTGAGGATGTTGGTTAGTGTTTTTGTGTACTTATAAAGGTTTCTAAGGGGGATTTAGAAGAAACTAGGGAGCTAGGGAAGGTTGTTCAGAGGTGGGATGCAACAAATCCACTTCTGGACTTCTAATCTTTATGCCAGGTGTGTTTCACAGGTGTGATAGACTGTCTCTCGTATATGGAATAAATGGTGCTTTGGAAACAGTGACTCAGTAATTTTAGATGACATTAATAAGACAAGTCTTTACTTCCTCTTCCATCCTAGCTGTTTTGGATTATCAGAATTGAATTTCCAGAATTCAATCCCAAAATTGAATTTGCGTTAACTGGTTCTGGTGTCAGTTTAAAATAACAAACCTCTCTTCTTCTCTTCCTATTTTTATTTCAAAGTCACAGGGAAGTTCTGTAGGATGTAATTAATTCTGTCAAATCATAAAATTAATGCAGTATGTGTCTTTTCTATATAATAAAAGTGAGTTTGACGTGTTAAGTTCTGTGCATTGAACTAAGGGCAATGTGTAGCGCTCTCTTGTGCTAGAATTTGATGTGGAGTGAAAAAAGAAACCAAAAACAAACAAACAACCGCCCTCAATTTAAAATAGCCAGAGGAGAGCTTTTTTCAGATGAACTTGTAAAATATCTATAACCATTCTTTTTGAATTTAGAAATGTCAGTAAGTTACTAGAGAAATGTTGAGACTGAAAAAGATTTGTTAAAAAATGCCTTTCATTTAGGCTGTAATATGTGTCCCTTTCTAAAGGTGGTAGAAGGCTTAAGTTTGGGGTTACTTGTTTTATTTTTCAACTCAGTCTCTGGAATTTATGTAAATGGAGAATTAAGGAGAGATCAGGGTTTAACTGTGAGGGTAGCAATTGATAGAACTGGCTGGTTTCTGTCATCATCAGAAAATTTTTTCATTGCTTTCGTGGTTTTCCTGGAATTAATTATGTAGTAAAAGAATGTGTTTTATTGCATACGTTTTCAAAATCTTTATTGATTCCTTTAGGTAGGCAACAGGAAAGTTTGCTTATCCGATGTCTTGCTTTTTGCCCATCTGGTTTCTAACCAAAGGAGGCGAGTGCTAAGTCTGCAGTTGCCTACTTGAACACATTGTAGGTGCCATAATTCCTTCTTGTAAGCCAAGTGATCTGGAGTGCGAGGAAAGATTAATCACTAAAAATGGTTATTGAATTGATGGTATTTAACAATTCTTTTTATTAAAATTCCTTTCTAAGTGTCAGCTGAATGCAGGTACAATGTATTAGAGAAGTATTATCTAGCATTATTTTTCTATGGTAAAAATGAGAACATTTTACCTCAGTAAGTATACTGTGCACAATATATACATCTGTCCGTATTTACCTTCTTAGAGACATAAGTATCTTGCTGCTAGGCATAATCTTACTCCCCCTCTCCTCCACTCTGATCATAATAACTTGGTTTTCTTTTATTTTAGGGCAAGCATTAGAGGGCCATTGTGCCAAGCAAGATTATAATTGAATCTGTAAACTATAATATGTATTTTCTTTCTGAGGCTGAGTAGTTTATGTGGCACACTTGATGTTTTTGCAGGAATGGGCGTTCTTATTATAAATACGCACTTAAAGGTTTCCAGTTGGAACCTGCTACACGCCAATAAATCTTTGTGCTTGCACTCTGTCCAACTGATGTCTTTCCAATGGAAAATTCTAACTGTAATGTGCATTGTTCACATCCTAAAATAAATCATCTGTAAAAAACTATGAAATATTCATGACATATCAAAGTATTGTATCTTTACAAATAAGACTTTTTATACAAATACTAATATAAATATTCCAATGCTCGAAGCTGTTTCAGATTTTTCTTCCTTTTTTAAGTTTGATTCCTTAACACTATACATTCATATTTAATATTGTTATATTTATTAGAATGTAAAAGTACATATCTCGTGTCTGCATTTCTTTGGGGGGGAAAAAACCGCAAATGAGATCAGTCTTTTATATTTGCTTTGTATCTGAAGTTGGACTGTATTAGTTAAAACAGAAGGTATCTTTTGTAATTTCCATTTGTATAGACTTAGTAAATAAGTTTGGTATGTAAGGATCTTTGTGCAACCTATGTGGAGTTGCTCTCAGTTGGGATTCACAAATAAATTTAGTAGTTTTTTACTGGGAATTTTGTGCTTTGAACAAGATTGTTCCCTTAGAGAAAGAATAATTTTGAGACACTAAAGTGTTACGTCTTCTGTTTCTCCTGTGTGACTTCCTGAGGGAAAAAAACATTTTAATTGCACTATTAGGAGACAGCTAGTAACCTGAGTCTGTGTCTTTTGCTGATAAATTTTTACTCTGTGTTCTCTATTTAAGGAACACGAATACCTCTGAAGGGCTTAAGATTGTGTAAAAGAGATGTTTCCTTTAAAAGACACTGTGATGGGTGCCTCCACCTTCTTTGCCTCAGCTCTGCCACATGATGTCTGTGGAAGTAATGGCCTCCCTCTAACACCTAACTCCATAAAAATTCTGGGGAGATTTCAAATCCTTAAAACAATCACCCATCCCAGACTTTGCCAGTACGTTGACATTACCAGAGGTAAACATGGTGAGTATCTGTTTAATAAGCAAATTTTATGTATGATTACGGTTTTGGGTTTGGGTTTTTTTTGGTGACAATATATTTTAAGGTGACTGAGCAGAATACTGCCTTCATAGCACAAGAAAGCGGCCAGTTTTTAAGTCTCAAAATTCCTGAATACCTTTGCTTTGACCAGCAGTATTGGTCCTTTTGTTTCTTCTGTATAAACTCAAAGCAGAGACTAGTTGTCTGTCCTGTTTTGTGTTACACTAACTGATAAAAGCTGAGCACTTTCTTCTTTTTATACCTCACTAAAATTCCTGTACTCAATTGCTCTGCCATGTCTTTTTGTGGAATATGGAAATACATGTATTTTTGATGGTGAGCTCCTAACCCATGTTCTAATGTTGTGAACATTTTCATGTGATGGTTAGGTTTCTTATACTTGATCTGCAGCTGGTGTTGTCGTCTCGTGTCCTGGCTGCAAGCTTCCTGTATTATTATCTTTTGCTTTCTTTAAGATTTCTCCCACTAGTGGTTACTTTATTCTATTACAGTTTTAGGGGTTTTTTCAGTACCTGTTATCATACTTATTGTTAGGTCAAATAAAACTTCGGTTGTTTCTTTCTGCTCTAGATATTCTATTGCAAGCTCAACAGGGCTACAGCACTTAATTTCCACAAAATGGCTGCAACACCTGTGACAATTTAAGTCATTGCCACCTTTAACTTTTAAATCAACAGTGTTCTCATACAAAAGTGCATTGTTTGTATTTGATTAGCTACAGGGTCTCATAAAGTAGAGCAAGTAATTTTTTCCCCTTCAGAATGCAGTATGATGGAATGCTTCAGATTTTTACAGAATTAGGATGTTGCCAGCTCTGGATACTGAAGTATTCTGTGGGTCAGGGAGTTCTATGTGTTTTCCTTTGCCCTCAACGTGTAATTTTTTAATTATGCAGTCAGGAGGTCTAGAAAATTTAACAATTTTCATTTGTATTTACTAGTACTTCTTGAAACAAAAACTGGGATTTTCTTACAATATTGTTTGAGATGAAAAGTTAGGAAGTATTAACTAACGTAACATTTAATAAATAAAAAATAAATAGTAAAACATGGCCTTTTTTACAGCAAAGAGTAAATGACATGAAAATTCATGTGTGTTTATAAAAATGAAGAAAAAAATACCTTCTTGTAGTTGAAGTAAGTTGAAGAATAGCAAATAAAATGTCTAACCATGAAGTTAGGAGAGTGTTCTGTTTTAACAATGGTTAGAATGGCACTAATAATTTTGAAATAATATGGGAAATTTGGTGGCAAATTTTATTATTTCGACTGACAGAATTTTCCATGTGTCAGTTCTATGCCTAATGATTTAATGTTTGTGGAGGTTTTTTTTGCAAATGTCAGTTTCTACTCTTGCAGAGAAATATGAGAGCAGACTAGGAAAACAATGCAAAAAAAAATTACAGGTATGAATTCCCCTACAAAAGACTTTTGAAGGGGGAATATAGAAATAAAAGAAAAACATTCAAATGGATTTTTTTGGTAAAATTAAACTTTTTTAAAATCTTTGTTAGCACTGTAGAAGACAATCTCAATTTTTTTTTTTCCAAAGCAAGCTTAAATGGTCTTTTGATTTGAAAAAGGAGAAACAGAGTTGAGTAACAAGCATTCCAGCTTTAATGTGATGACTTGTGTTCCTCAGTTTTCCATCTTCATCTTACTGTAACAGTCATGTTACAAAAATGTTTGTAATTGTTTAGTTTTTGTTGACTTTGAATGTGAACATTGACTGCTAAGTTAGTGGAAGTAGCAAAGCTTCTTTAGAGGTTTTCTCACACACCTCTGTAAAATCTTATACCTTTGTCTTTTCCTACTGCGTGGTTGTTGTCTTCAGTGCAACAATAGTTTTGGTTTTCCCTCTATGTTCAGAGCCAGCCCATCAATCTCCAGAACATGTGGGATCCCTACAGCTCCATGTTGGGCAAGAGGTGCTAGAGCTGGTAATGTGCTCATTGGCCTGTCAGCACTGAAGCTCCTGTGCTCACACTGAGTCCCTTTTCTCAAAGCTGGGGTTACTTTGAGTCTCTTTCATCAACCCAGCCACAGATTTCTGCAAATTTATATATGCTTATCTTTGAGACCTCTGTTCTTCAGTCAAACCTGACTGACATTGGCTGAGGGCTTCAATATTTGTTAGATTACTGGATGCATGGATGGTTGGATGGACAGTGCTTTGCATGAGGAAACTGGAAAGATAATTTGATGTATCTCATAAACAAAAACTAGTGGTGTTACCCATAAGTTGTACATCTTGTAACATTTGATTGTGTGTAATTTTCTGTACAATATATGTCAAAATACTTTAACATCTGCCAAATAGGTAGAGTGAGAAGTCTATACTCTCAGAGATTCATTTGGATTCCAATCCTCTTACACTTTTTTGTTTTCCAATTAGAGAGACTGGTTGTGGCAGCTGAACACTGTGAAAAGAGTCTGGAAGATTTGCTACGAGAAAGAAAACCTGTCAGGTGAGGTGTCAAGCTAACTCAAATCCACTCATTATTATTTTACATATCATCTGTGGCAAAATTCTGGACCATCTTTTAACTTTACTGGTTTATATAAATTTCATTCTGTTAAAGTTTAACCTAAAGACATTGTTTATCAGACAAAATATGCGCCCAAAGAGAGAGTACTCATTTCTGTGAAATTTCGTTATGGGGAACTTGCTTATAATTGAAATATATTGTAACTTATAAAATACTGTAGTCTTGTGGTTTCTTTTTGCAAATGAGATCGACCTATGACAGGATAAGGAATCTTCACATCAATTCTTAGAAAGTTAAGTCTGCTAGGTGATGAAATACAACTTTCACCAGAATGGACGGAATTTGGTGTGTGTTTTTTATTTGTCGAAATCTACTAATTTATCATCCAGAAAGTGGACAAGATGTCAGATATTATGCCAGAGTGCTAATAGGTGATTTGAATTTGGGTTTATATAGTCACTTCAGCAAGGCTTTAGTCCAAACCTAGTCCAAAGGCTGGCTGTCAGGACTATTTGCTTAAATAGCAAGATGTATAGAAAAGTTGAGCTTTATCTTTAAAGAAATAAGCAAAAACCCAAACTCGCTGTCAGGCTTGTTGCTAAAAGTGTTTTAACTGTAATTTTGAAATCTATCACTTACCTTTGAAACAAAGAAGTGGTATCTTGCCCTAGATAATATGTAACACAGAAAATGTGAAGAGTGGAAGGAGATAAACATTATTTCCATTGGATAGCAAGGCATTGCATGCTAACTGGCTGGTTAAGAACACAGGAAATATATAAATATAATACACATTTAGAAAAATCCGGTCTCCTCATTCTGGTTTCTGAGGTTTATATCAAGCAGTAGGTTTCGTCTTTCTTGATACTTACGCAAACATAGAGATGATAATTACTTGGTAAAATAGTTGACAATTTTTTTTGTCTTCCCAATTAACGAGGCATCTCAGGTGAGCTGTGTTCAGTAAGGTACTGTGCTTCTGTGACCTCCTGTGGTCCATCCCAAATTAGATATGTGTAAATGGAGTAATACTGGATCTGTAGCCTTTTGAGCCTTGCAGTCCCTAAATAGAATACTAACAATGTCTGGCAGAGATACATCTAAATGTAAAATGTTTTGTGTTTGTGTTAGCATTTTGTGAACTTGAACTTGTGTGACAGTGTGTGTTGCAGAGGGCTGCAGCTTGAGGAGTGTTAGGGAAATACAGCTTCCATTTTCTCTTAAGATAGAGAGGTAGTTAGATGTAAAGGGTTTTTCATGTGTGATATGTGCTATAGTTCTTCACACAATTTTGCGACAGGTTCCTATTGTACAAAGTTCTAGAAGAAGTTAAAGCATCAGAAGCTCTTTTCATTCCTTTTTAATTTAGTTCTCTGCACTATTCCTTGAGCATGTGCATCTTGGTGTCACATGAGAACTAGCCCAGACTGCCTGCTTCCTTCTAGACTGTTTTGGAAAAAGCTTGCATGTAGCTATTTTAATTTGCTTTGAATTGCTTGATGCAGTATACTTAGGCAGATTCTCTGACAAAACTTCCTCAGATAACAAATGTGGTCTATATGAACATCCATTATGCCCTTCTGTACTAGCATGTCTCTTGTGGCATCCAGAAGGATTTTTTAGATCTTTTTAGATAGCTTTCTAAGGCATACAACTTTGGGTTTTGGCATGCTGGAGGAAGTTATTTAGTTTGGGGCATTACCTCATCTCTTTGCGCTGTGACTCTGTTGAGAGTAGTTGCACAAAGCCTGGCTTTATTTTTTTTCCTCTTGTCTTGAGAGAGTTTTTATTGTAGTAAATTATTCTATTATCTGATCTTTCTTTTAATGAGCCAATTGGGATTTCTTCTGGAAGTTGCAACACTTGAGGTATAGGGCTAAAATATAGCCTGTATGTGTATCCATAGTTTTAAGAGTCATTAGTGATTCATCTACTGTAAATTACAGCTTTTGCAGTAGTAGCTAAAGGATAAATTACGTTCACTTCAAATGAAGTTTCTTGCAAGACTGATGTTTTCCTTTTACTTCTATTTTTTTTATGAAAACAGAATTTTTGTCCCTATGGAGACCATGAAATTTCCAGAAATAAGTTGGATGGACCAATTCCCAGTTATTGGTTATGTGATCTGTCTATATCAATTACCATTGGAGGAAGTATTCGGCTTTTTTATGAATTCTGATTGCATTGGTCAGCGATAGCATAGCTGGCTACACATCCGGAGTTGATGCGTGTGCTATTGCAATTAATTTTATAAACTGTTCATGGAATGTGAGAAACTGCTCTTCTGGTTTCTAGATTAATTTTCCTTACGCTTGCCAGTAACCTAAGTCCTTTGCACCTGTACTACAGGCTGATGTAAAATCAGCAGGAAATCTTCTATTATGTTAGTCCTGAAATTCAAGACATTACATTATGGACTGTCTGTCTTTCTATACATTTTGGAAAACAGGCCATACAGCTGTTTGGTAGTTATTTGCAGTTAATCTTTGCTGAAGTCATGCATCAGGTGTAGCATACGTTCTTTAATATATTAATTTTATTTTTAAAAAAGAAATATAGCGATGTTCTTTCTTCAATTAACTTCAGACTTTCCCCAGGTTTTCTAATTATAATAAATCAGTTGCACATAGGGGTCAAATAATGGAAATTAGAGCTTCAACTGTTTACTTTATCTGCTCTGTCACAGTTCAGGAAGTCATTTTACTGAGCATACCACCAAACATTTTCTAGAAATTGGACTTGTGATATGTTCAAGAATTTATTCATTCATTACCTAACAATACCGGGTCAGCAGTCTCCAGGAATTGCAGAGATAGTTTATCATTGTCCTCAAAGTTAACATACTCAACTTCATTTTCAAAGATTAATGCAAGTAAGTGTTTGGTAATTTATGGCCAGATTATTTTCTGCTTTGAGTGTTGCATATTTGGGATCCTGGAATAAACACCTGCTGCTTTTAGAACTCCTATCAGGTAAATTTCAAGAACTCTCAAAGGGAGGAAATGAGTGTTGGCTCATCACAATTCTTACCATAGGTAACCAGGTACAGAAGAGGAATTTAATACAGCTCTTTAGTATTTTCTGTTTCAGAGGATAGCCATGTGGACATTGTAATTACAATTAATGCTTCTAAAAGTGGCATTAATCCCAGTTGTCTTTACTGTGCTTCCATAGGGCATCACAGTAACAGCAGGGGAGCTCTTTTGGAGTTGTGTGCCACAGGAAATTCAGGCTGCAACCATGGATAAGCGGGTATGATAAGGGTACGATAAGAATTTTAGGCATTGATATCCCATGCTTGACCAGACTAGTCTCCATTGTCCTTTCTGAGAGAGATTGTAGTCCAGGTCATTGTTTCCTGTTTGTATATTCCTGATTTGGTGTCTTGTTTGTTGTTGTGCTCACTGTAAGGATGCACTTCATTTCAGTTTATAAGTCACACTAGTGCAAAATCAGCTCTCTGAAGCATGTTCAGGAGTCAGTTAAATTTTTAAAGGAAATTTATGTACAGTCACACAGAACTAGTACATACCTGATTTAAGCTCATAATTGTTTATTGCTGTTTGGAGATTTGAAAATGCATGTCAGTCTAGCTGGCTTCCTCTGTCTTCTTGCACATACAAGGATTTTTTTCTTGTGAATGGATTGAAAATAAGTCACAAAAAATTATGGCAGGTAGATGTTTCATACTTTAACAGTCTCACTAAAGGTAGTGGTAATCAAAATTTTAGATTTTCGAAGTTGCTAGTTATTTTAGTACTGTTGATACCAAAAACCAGAATGTAGGATGTACATTTATCTTTAAGGTTCTCCATCTTTTAAACACATTTCCAACTACTCCTTTGAGATACCTTTTCCAGACAATGTTAAAGGAGTTATTTTCTCTGCTCCTGTGCTGTTATAAAAGGAGTTGTGAGTATTTCCTTTTCTGTCATGCTTGAAGTGTGTTTCTTCTTTGAAGAAGTTGGTCTGCACTTGTATTCATAATAATAAAAATGCCAGCAAATACTGACATTCAGCAGACTTTTGGCACCTTCAGTACAGTTTCTGGATTGGTCTTCAATTTGTGGCTTGGACAGTCTAAGTCTATTCCTTTCATCAATAAAATATAGTTGTCATATGTTTTGAAAGTCATGGTATTGAAAAATTACTAGTGAACCATCAGAGATACAAGGTATAGTTTGTTATACATGGAACGTTTGATGGGAAGCAGACTGTGTCTGCAGCTGTTTACTAGTTTGGAGAAAACATGATCTGATGGATTCGGATGAGTAGATTTTATTTGGCTATATTAAACAGTTGTCTGTTCATTGATTGGGCTAGAGTTCTTCATGCCATCATTGCTGTTAGTGTGCTTTTGGCAAACTTGAAGTGCAACTGTGGCACAGAAGTTATAGGATGTGGGGGAAAACAGTATCTGAGTAGCCAGGCATTCTTCAAAAATATTTTTAAAACAGGTGCAAGTCATCAAAAGGCCGAAGGTTTTGCATGATTTGACTTGAAGAGCTGCATATGAGCAGAGCTTCGTGGACTGAGTGTATTCTGCTTTGAATCAAGTCTGTGTTGGAATTTCACATGAGAAATCCATATATCACAGTAAGGCTGAATTTGGCAAGGATAAATTATGTAATAGTAAAATGAAGTAGCATTTCTAAACAAACTTAAAAGTTTTTTTTCTCCTAAGCATGTGTGAAGTTCTGTAGTTTGGGCATTTAGTGTCTATAGACTTTTACTTTACTTTCTTGATAATGCTTTACTTGCAAAGCTACGATAAAAGATTATCTGTTGGTCTGGACTTGTTTTATATTGTCCAATTATGCTTTTCTTCATATAGAAGTACTGGTTTATTTCTCTAAGTAATTTTTAGCCTGACTGCAAATCTTCCTGTAGTGTTCCTTTTAGCACAGGTTGTCTCCTGTGATTGCCTTTCCTCTCACAAGAAAACAGTTGTTTGGAATGGAAAAGGGGTGCAGCTTGCATGAGGCATTTGAGGTGAACATTGTTGCTCTTGATGTTTGAGTGATCTTTTTAGGTATGGAACCAAATTCTTTGCTTGTATAGTTGGCTGCACTGTTTGATGGCAGCACAAAGACATTTCAGAACACGTAGGTGTTTCCTCCTTACATATGAAACATAACAGTGAGTGCATGCTTGTTTCTTATCTTCTTCTCTTCCAGGAAAAAAAAGAGAAGAATCCTACTCTTTGAGGCTATGGAAGTCTCTGCCTCTTGCTATTAAAATGTAGATATGATAGCTGTATATCATTGTCCTGGTTTCAGCTAGGGTACAGTTATTTTCCTTTCATTAGCTGTTTTCCTTTCAGCACTGTTACAGTGCTGTGTTTTGGATTCAGAATGAGAATGGTGTTAATACACACTGATGTTTTGGTGTTTTGCTAAGTCATGTTTATCCTGAGTCGAGGACATTTTTCCTTGGCTCATGCTCTGCCAGCGAGGAGGTACACAAAAGAAAACTGGGAGGGAGCAGAGCTGGGACAGGTGACCCAAACTGAGCGGTGGGATATTCCACACCACCTCATACCCAGCACATCAGCTGGGGGAAGTTACCTGGAAGGGCGGCCAGCCTGGGCCTGGGAAGGGGGTCTGGTATCGGTCAGGGGGTGATGAGCAACTGCATTGTGCATCGCTGGTTTTTCCCTTTTTATTACAAATATTACTATCATTTACCATTATTACTGTATTTTACTTTATTGTCAATTATGACACTAATCTTGTCTCAACCTACAGGTTTTACTTTGATTTTTCTTCCCAGTCCAATGAGGTGGGGGAGAGAGAGGGAGGTTGAGTGAGTGGCTACGTGGTGCTTAACTTCCAGCTAGGCTTAGACCATGACAATATAAAGTCTGTATATGGGTAAAAAGTGTATGATTATTTCAACCTTTTGTTCAACTATGCTTTTTCTGTAGTTCCTTGTAGACACTTCATACAGATTTCCGTGCTAAAAGCAGTATTAAAGATCTTGAGCTGAAGATGAGTTATGCTGAGTTAATTGAGAACAAAAGTACTGGAGAGTTTAGAGTCTACAGTTTCTAGTGAAAGAGGATGTTGAGTTTCAAACAGACAAAACACCATCCTCAGCGGGAGGGTGGCTTCATCCTGGAAAGATGTTTCTGCAAGGAATTGTGTAAGGATCATGTTAAAATTCCATTCTGCATTAATGAGCAAATTAATACTAATGGGCTAATGGCTGAAAAACCAAATGTCAAATTTGTCCTGTGCAAATCTTAGGGGATTTAAAGCACGTTATTAATCTTAATGTTGATTTATGATAGCTGTGTTTAGCATAAAAGTTGCTGTCGATTGTGAGAACAAAATGTGGTTAGTATATGGTTATTCTAACAAAATACAGTGTTTGGCACTTCAGCCTGCTTCTAGAAACGAAAAAAAAAAAGGAAGAGTGAACACTTGTTAGATTTGCTTTATAGTGCAGCCTTCTAGAAAGGGATTTTATTTTCTAAAGTGCAAGTTCTTGCTTTTGGACTATGGAGCAATGTCTTCAAGGGAGCATTTGTGACTAATTAAGGATCAGACAGCTGGTTTATTTAGATGCATTGATACGCTTGCAAACATCTCTAAGGTCACTGTGGTTTGAGATTTGTTTCTTCTGTGCATATGGATATTCTCTTCTTGGGTGTATAACTAGATAGGTACCAGGGCATTGGACATTGTTGTGATAGGAGTGTTTAGAAGGCTGGCAGATCAGGCTAGTTTTAAGGTTTAAAATGTTGGTTTCATTCATTAGCAGTACACATCTTGGTAAAGGTTAGCTCATGCATGTAGTTACTCATCACTGTATACACCAAACTGATACTTACTGTGGATTAGCTGTGAGTATCCAGTACCATGGAGCTGGTGCTGTACAGTCAACAGAGGCAGCTATGGCCCTTGGTGGTTCTTAGAAGTCAAGGTGGTAAAGCTTGAGAGCTCTTCAAGTCAAGCACGAACTGGTCTTTCTTCTACTCTTATCTAATGCCTGATATTTTTGTGTAATCAGCACTGTCCAGCCCCTGGAAAGTGTGATGTCCTGTTCTTCCATTATTGCTTATTTTATGTTTTGCCAGTTCCTTTCTATATATTTGGGAGTATGTCTTGCGTATTTACAGTTGATTCTGCTTCTCTTGCCCGTTAGTCTGGCAAGTTTTGGTGTGTGGATTTCTCCTACATGCAACTATAGCCCTCTCTATTTTCCCCTTTAGTGATCGCATTCCTCATGTCACTTTCAAGAAAATTTAGTCTTAATTGTATGCTGATTGATAAATTTCTAATTATAGTCACAGGCATCTGCTTTGTCCACACGTAACTTTATGGTTGCCTCTCTAGATAGGTGTTTCCTGCCTGTTGTGATGATGTGTACTGGTTTATAGATGAAAGTGATGCACTTCCTAATGGCTTTTGCAAGAGTGGTTGTTAGCTATGAAATTCCTAACATCACCATTGCTTATTGGCCTAGCTGTAAAGTCCCTTTGATCACTTGAATTTGCAGACTGTTCTTCTTTTGAAACTTTCTGTTCTGTTTCACTTTTTAGCAGTGTCTGTACCATTGATATAGGGATCCAGATTTTTTGAGCTAAACACTGAAACATACCTAGGTAGGCTTTTCACCTTAAATATTTAGGTTTTTTTTTTCTTTTTAGATATGTTATGGCCAAGTTATTTGTTAAAATAACACTGTTGCAGCATCTAATTTACATAGAATGCCTGGCTTTGGGAAAAGATCTGTGCAATGTTGCGAAATTAGTTCATAGCTTTGAAAGTTCTGGTGCAAATTTATAAAATGGGGGAGAAGGGGTTTGATTAGGAAAGCGGCTTGTTAATAATGCTTAATCCTCTCATAGAGATGCCTGCAGAAATTAATTTTTAAAAAATCAATCCTCTCTGACTGCAAGGACAGCATTTTTATTGTTAGCTAAGTCATGATTTCTAGAGCTGTCAGTTCAATTTATACTGCCTCACAGCTGCAACAACATTAACCACATCAATAATTTCACTTCATTTTCAGCTTTTCTTTTAAAATTTTTCGTTGATCAGGTTTTTCTGATCCACCTAGGGCACCACAGTAAGAATGAGGGAATCTATTTCCTTGTATCATGAGGTTGGGAACCCCTCACTGTGCATCTAGTTCTATTATGTTACTCAGAGTATATTGTCAGTGATAAGAATGTGGAGTCTCTGATGGGGTTTTAAATCAGGGCTACTTTACCTAATCTTTGTATCTAGTGATTGAAGTCATTTATTTCATTGCACTTTTTGGTCCAATGTGAAGTATCACTATTACATGTTTTACATATGAGACAGCTGAGGCTAAGATGCAAAAAAAAAAACTTTTTAGAAGTTAATCAGAGGCAAGATCAAAAACTGGGAATATGGATTGTCATTCCCATTTTGTGCATTAGACAGGATGGCACTAGAAGTTTCATTAAAATAGTGCTTTATAAGGTGTACTTACTTTTCAAAACTGCTTTTTTCATTTTCTCTCCCATTTTTTGGGATGAATGCTGGATGTCTTAAAGGTGATGAATTCAAGGTACAATGTTTGAAAATTTTTGGTTTATGACTTAATTCATTCAGAGTGATAACGACCTGAAAAATCACCTGTCTGATAAAAAATTTTGTATTCAATCTGCTCTATATATGAAGTTGTTCTTTATCTGTGCCTTCATCTATTGTTTTATGGACTTTTATCATACATTACAAGTTGAGACCTTCATAAAAGTGTAACATCATCTGTGTTGCTTTTAAAGTCATGCTTGCACCTTAGAACTTTAAAAAAGGAATAAAAGGACTTTCTGAGTTTCCTCAGGTGAGCGATATGAACTTGTTGAAGATATCCTGTGTGAAATAACCTTGTGCATGAGTTAGAGACTTCTGAGGACTCTGTCTATAAAACCCTTTCTTTGTGTGTGTGTCTTATTCTCTGTTTGTTGCATTCCCTTCCAGTTCATTTCATTCTGATAATGTGAATGCATTTCCGAGTAAATTGGCAGTGTTTACAGTCTTGGTCCCCAGTGCCATTTTTTAATCAAACACATAATAAAGTGCTAAACAAACCATTCCCACCTGCATCAAACTCTTTATGTTCTATAGAGGGTATTTTGTAATTTATTTACCCAGGAAGACCCAATTTATCTGCACATCTGGTTTTCAACCCAGTTCTGCTTTTTATCCAGTTTTCCAGCTGGTTGATTGAGGAATAAGGAGGTCAGATGGCTTTCTTGAGGTCAGTGTAGTGATTGTCTCAGCTGGGATTATACCCAAACTTTATCCTTTGCTAAACCACTTGGCCACACCACTCCTAACCAGTCTGTCCACATTGTTGGCAGTAATGGAACTAACTGCAAATGTCATTTTCTTTGTTTTATAGTTTTGCTTGTATTGAAATATTGTCACTTTTATGAGTTCAGAAACATTACATCTGTTCACAACCTGGTTCCCTTTCACTTTGAACAGACACAATTTTTTGTGATGAATCTCCTTCCTGGATTCCAAATGTGTATTAGTTTCACAAGTTCAGGGGTAGTGATTGATGATGTTGCTGGTTTGTGTTGCTCTGGTGTGCTTCCTCAGGGCAGACCCTGTCTGACACTCTGCTTTGGAAGAGGAACCCATGTTTTTGCTCCTGTGTATCAGTGCAATAAGCTTCTTAAGACTCCTGGTTGTTGAGGTTCTCTTCTTCTAGAGTTTGCTTTTAACAGAAATATTACAATGTTAGAACAAGATGCACAGATTTAATAAAGGACTTACTTAAGTATGCACTGCTATGTATGTACCCATGAACTGTAGTCTGAGGAGACAGAAACTGAGCAACATGGTATCATCAGCATAATCTTACCCTGTTTGGTATTACTCTGCCTTCCTGAGAGAATTCAAAATAATTCTCGTTCCAGTGTTTGTTACCAATTTCCTCTTTCCTCAATTGCCACTGCACTGAAGAAACATAACTTCATGCTAATGCACATATACATCTCTAGTACCTACAAAATTACAGGACTCTGTACAGTAGAGTACAGTAGATGACAAGGAGGCTTGCTTTCCGATACCAGCCCTTTGTTGTTTTCACATTCTGATGGGGCGTCTGATCATTTCACTTCGTGAAACATTCTTACTCAAAATTGTCCATTAAGTACTGAATGCACTGTCATTACTTTCCAGGCACATTACTTTCTTCCTTCTACAAACTGGAGTGGGAGCTCTGTGTTGACTGATACAAAAGCATAAAAGGAAATGAAATTTACAACTGTCCATAACCAGTTAAAAATACCACATATGTATTTGTAACAGCCAGAAATATTTCTCCTTTCCCCAAGATTTTGCTCTTGCCTTCACTTTGCTTCTGGCCTGTTGTTTTTGCTCCTGTCCTGCTGTCCAGGTATATCACTGTGTTCTGATTACCCACCCTATAATACCTTCTTCTGTCTGGGTCACAGTCATCAAAAGGGGAGATGACATAGTCCAGGAGAAGGTAGGACTGGATACAGTAAGAAGACAGGAAGATCCTTTGAGATACCAAACTACACATTCTTATTAAACTATTTTATTGTAGCACTGAAAAAGGATGGAGATGTATTTCCAGTTAATGCCATGAATGCACTTCTGTTAAAGATAATGAAGTGGATTTGTGTGTGGATTGGCATTAATTTTCCTTAAAACTGGGGGAAAAGAAACTTGCGTGAACCTGTAACTTCCATGATATTGACATGAATGCTGAAAATTTGTCTCTTCTTTTCATTGTTTATTTTCTCATGTTTGAATTTCTTTAATCAGACAATTTAATAAGTCAAGCCTCCCAAACCCACCCATCTCCGATTTCCGACTGTGTGATCTGCAGTCCTCTTGTTCTTAAGTATTCAATATGTCATGCACGAAGTAGTTTTTATTTTCCCTCCAGTAGTCTGTGGTGTATGTAGGGACTACCATGCTGCTGGCTGTCAAATGCATTTTTTCACAATTGCTTTTCCTGCTCCAGAGTTAAACAATGATAAAATAGCAGGGAGATTTTACCAATAGAATTCTTGATGTCTGTGAATTGCCACAGGAGCTAGTAGGTGATATAAGACATGATGCTTAGGAAGCAAACCTTTGTTTCACCCAGAAGAAAGCTTGAATTAGAGGAAATTAGAAGCCAGGAAAATACCAAAGAAAATTTCATATGTGCTTGCTGTGTATTCCCTCTCTCCTAGGCATCTGCCTGCCATTTTTTTTTTTGGAAAAAGGATAGTGGTCTCAAATAGTTTTTGGTCTGAGCTAATATGACTGTTTTTAGGGATTGGAAGACCAGTAATTTTGTCTAAAATGGAAAAAATTAGTTGGAAGAAATTGTCCTAGGTGGACCTAGAGCATCCTGTGTTGGAGCCCAGTTCTTGCTTCTACAAGCAGCTGCATTATCGTTCCCATTAATCACGAATAATAAGGTAATAAATGACCACTCAAACTGAATAATATATAGGTAATATTGTTGGGGTTATTTTAGCAAGAATTCAGCATACCACATTTTTGTCATAAAGTTTTTGATTTCTAAATGTTTCCAATTTTTTTGTTGTTTAATCTTGTGTTTATGTTGACCTACGGCTTGGGCAGTTCTCCTTAGATGTTTCTTCCCAGGTACTGCTCAGTCAGTACTAGGTGAGTATGCTCACTCTTAGCTCTCCAATCCCCTAATTATTTTTAGAGCTTATTGTCTTTACTTGGTTCTTGATAAATCCATCTTTCCCATCTTTTCCACTCTCTCTGCTAAGATCTGATCCTTTTGAAAAAGATAAGACTCTGGGTATGCCAATTTCTTCTAGTACTTTCCCTTTCACCCTGGCTCAGAAGCTGTTCTCGGTCAGATCAGGGAGTGTAGTGTATGCACTAAAAATCTTTTCTTCCCCACCACACCCGTCTGAATCCAAAAAGTGACAACAGTCTCCTAAGTAATCAGATTATTTCATCAGTGGGTTGACAGAACCACAAGCAATTGAAACTCTGCTAAAACATCTGTTTCCTGGCAGGTTAGGTTTATTATTCCTGAAGTAAACTTCCAGAGAATGGCTTAGTGTCCTTAACAGTAAGAACTCAACAGACTGGAGATCAGGCTGGCTGCTGAGTGGAAAAGTTAATGTTTTTTATGAAGGCACAATGCAGCCACCTGTGTACTATTACAGTGTGGAAATTAGTCATTTGTCTGGTATAGCTTTTGGTCTGACAAGTTCTGGAGGTAATAAAACAATTCTCCTTCTTGTGGGTTTTTAAGTCAACTTCCCTTTTCTCTCCACCCACAAATGCCATGCACATGCCTCTCTTAACCATGCTGGGTTTTGTACTGTTGGCTCAACTTGCTCATATCAACTTGTAGAGAATTTTTTTTCCTCATCCTACTTACAGGATGAATCTGAGGAAGGAATACAGTTCTCCTAGTGCTTCCTTTTCTATGCATTCAAGTTATAGCCCCAAACCTGGTATCAGTTTTAATCCTTACAGTCTTTTAATTCGTGATTTCTAGTATGAAGGAACACAAAATGACCTCTTTTTGTTGCTGTTTCTTCTCCAAACCGGGAGAATCATTAAATTTAACTAGTTTGGTTTTATACCTGTATGCAATCCTTTCACTTGAAGAGAACCCCTTTTCAGAAGCCTAGCTGACTAGGCTACAGCTGAATAGGTTTTTTGGTATCCAGACTGAGGATAAAACTGCAGACAGCTCCTTGAATGTATGTTCCTTTTGCAAAGAAATTTCTGTTTCTTTTCTTGCCGGTGGAGAGGAAAATAACCTTAAAACAAGTCTTGTTGGAAGAGCTAGGAAACTCCAGTGCATCTCGCACTTTCGTGCTTTTCCTTGCTGCATCCTACAGTATTTCCTTAAGCAGGGGAGTGATTTGCTTCACTGCAATTTGAAGTCACAACCGTAATCATCAACTGCTGAGATGAAGAGGCTGCTTCATGCCACAACTGTCATTATGGCTCTCCTTAGGTCAGTGGTGTGGCATGATTGGTGTCAAACCTGGCCACCCTTACATTTTGCCACCTTATCTCCTGTGTTGTTTCTAGTGCTTTTGCTGTTGGTTTTTTCCCTCCACCTCCTGTTAAGGGAGGATGCTGATACCTCTCTAGCTCAAGAGGCCCAGTAGCTAAACAGGGCTACTTTTATCATAGTCCAACACTAGCTAGTCTATTGAAAACAGGCTTCCAGCTAATTGTGGAAAAAGTTTCTGAATCTGCTCAGAGCTTGCCACCAACATTGGATTTTTGTAAGTGTCCTCCTCATTTATAACACTGTTTTCTTTTTCTGTTTGTGGGGGGTTTTTTAAAGGTCGAGTTAACCTGAAGCCTGGAAGTGGCTTTATGAGTGTACCTTCTGCCTTTGCCGAAGGCTGATGCAATGCTTCCGGTGTTGACAGTGGCTGTAGGAACGGGGAGGGAGCTGAGACCCACAGAAGCAAGGGAACAGCCTTGGTAGTGATCTCCAGTGAGGCTGGGAACATCTGCTGAACTTAGCCATGGGGAGTTTAAAGGAGAGAAGTCTCTTGGGCTTGGTAACAGCAGTAAATGTAGTTGTCAGGCCCTTTGCAATTAAATACAAAAATCTCATGGGTTGTAACCACACAGTGTATTTTCCCTTATAAATAAGAACTACACAATGTGCTGCAGCACAATGCAGAGCTTGTTTTAGAGAGTTCCCTCTCTCCTGAAGGGCTGGCATTAGGTACTTGGCTCAATGCTTCTGCCCAGCAGGGTGGCATCAAGAGTTCAAGAGCACTGAGCATTGAATGCACATTGAAAAATAGTTATCACTCGTGTGTTCCTGATCCTTGTAACGACCTGAAGGGTTTATCTTAAAGAGCAAAGAGTCTCGGGTTCTGAGGCGGTTTATTAATGAATTGCAAGAGAACACGGAAAATAAATGGGTGGCTGAGGCCCCCTGGTGCCAGCAGAGCGCACTGCACGCCTCCGGCAAGCGGCCACCAAATTGCACTTTTAGTAGTTACTTTTGGTTTTTCAACGTGCCATACACAGAGGAACAATGTTTAGGCTAAAATGCCTCATGATGTACTAATTGTTCACATGCAATTGTTTCCTTACTGGAAACATGAATATTCCATCATTTATTTTTCATGTCTTGTTTTGCAAAGCTGTGCAGAAAATGAGAGCAGGGATTCTGTTTGCCACCATTATCATTAGTATTTGCATGGCAGGCAAAAAAATATACAAGGAAACTGAAGACTTCTAAGGTAATTTTTTTACCACGTTCATATCTCTGCCCAAGAATGGCTTGAGAGAAAAGATACACAGCTAATAGTGACTGATGCTGTGGTGTAGTATTTAACTTGGGGGTGGGAGGTGCTAGAGAGGGAGGAGCTAGATGGTTGTGGGGTTTTGTTTTGGTTTTGTGTTTATTAGCCATGAGGTTTTGGTCAAATTGCTAAGACCTTGAGAATCACTTTCAAATGCTATGACCTAAGATAGAGCAGTATGGACATATGTTAGAATGGATTCCCTTTATACTTAAAATTTATCTTAAAAGTATATATTCACAACTATTGTAAATTAGTACAGAGCTCTCCTAGGAAAAAGGTGAGGACCTAGAGGATAGCTCCATGCAGGGTAACGTAGTCATGGCTTTTTTCAGAATTTCTGTGTAGCACTAGTTTCAGAATTTGTTTGAAGTGTGGCTTTTGTCAAAATCTACCTATTTACTCTTATGACAAAGTTTTGTCATTACATCAGGTATGAATAGCAGCTGATGAAGTTGAATAAAGCAATTAATTTTGGTGTTTAGTCAGACAATTGGCTTGTCACTGTCATCAGTCTGTAATACTCCTCCACATTTTGCTGTTACACAAGTTTTTAATAAGCAAGAGAAGGTGGTGAATATCTTCCAGAATGCTATTGTATGTTATTCTTTAACAATGAAATACAAAAAAATATTGGACTGTCAAGTTAGGTCTTTATAAGTAGGTAGGCTTTGCTTTTTGGATGTTATGTAAACCAGTGCCTGCAGAGGAAAAGTTACCAAAAAGACCTGAAATGGCTGAGGGGGAGTGGACAGAATGAGGAAGAGTAGAAAGGTAAATGGAATCTCTCTGGGTGACATGAATCTGTGCCTTTTGTTCTTATTTTGGGTGCACTTTGTAAGCCTGTTACTGGTGATCTGGTACAAATTCCTGATCGCTTATTCACAGGAACTCCTCTTTGAGGCTATCAGTCTTTAGAGTAAATGGTAATTTTTGTCAAAATACATAGTTATGTCAAAATGCTTTGGATGGTAAGCTGCATTGTTTCTTTACAAAGATGGTAATGTTGATACTTCCAAGGTTGCAAAACAAAATGTGCTAAAAATGCAGTCTTCTGCCCTTTCTTTGTCTTATTTTTGATTTTGAAATTACTGAAGACTATAGGTATGATCTAGTCAGGCCTCTATGCTATCTTCTGAATAAGCTCTAGTTAACATATGAGTTTCAAAAACTTTTGTTCAGCTGAACTTTTTTATGAATATCAGTAGATTACTTAAGAGCAAATAAAAATAAGGGAGGGTTGAGATATTTTTTCCCTGATTAGATGAGTTTCTATTGCAGAGAGTATTCTATACTTTGTCAGCATTTTCTACACTTCCTAAGGACCAGTTTCAGGGTGAAAAAACCTAGTTGTGGGATTTTGAGGATATGTGTGTATGGCACTGAACATATCCCACCATATTCAATGCTGATCCCTTAAACTGTTCTGGAATTGTAAATGTCTCACTTTTGTTTGGAATAGCTGTGGAACACTACAATTTTACAGATTAAAAAGGAAAACATTCACTATAACATGTTGTTGGTTTGTTTGGTTTTTTTCAGTTCTTCAAGGATCTTATGCATAGCATATGAGGTTTTGCAAGGTTTACAATATATGAATAAACATGGAATGGTCCACCGAGCACTCTCCCCTTGCAATATTCTTTTGGATCGAAAGGTACAGCTATAGAAATAAGTCTGTGGGTTTGTTTGCTGCTAACAAGTGCCCTCTGTGTCATAGATGGAGACTGGATGGTCACAGCCCTTCCAGTAGGGGAAAAAATTGCATATCTGGAAAGGTGTTGGTTTTATTTTTTTAGAACTATAGTTTTCCTCCATTTCCCATGTTTCAAATGTATTTCAGAATTTGTTTTCCTATTTTCTTCTATCTCAAACCACACTGTTTCTCCCTTTTCTTCTCAAAGTGGTAATCTAAGTCTACTTGTCATCACTGTCGTTAGTTACAAGACCTTCCTAGCTGTTTGAATAGAAAAATACTTCTTATGGCTAATTACCTGTCAATAATATTTCTTGTGTTCCGTGGTGATACTTGACTTTTAAGATATCAAGCCAGTTTTTTGTTCATGTTAAATTATTCAAATCTAAGTATCTGTTCTGTTATCACAGACTATTGAGTTGGCAGTGTGGAATATAATTTCTGTTCATAAAAGTTGAGAGAAATTAATAGATACTATTGTACTTGGAGCAGTTTCTTCATCAGAACTAACAGCTAAAGAGTTTAACCTGTCTGCGTAACTCCTCTATCCATCCTTTTTTAAATCAGTTTAGGTAGAATAGCTAGATCCTCCCCTTGGAAGGCAAAGAGAAAGGAGAGGACAAAAATAAGGAACACGTATATTTTTATATGCTTGTAAACAAATGAAAATCGTAATAATGCTCTAACATGCAAAAGTTCTCTAGGATTTTAAGATACTCCTAAAATCAGTAAAAGAACAGAAGAGGGCCCTGAGAGAATAAACTTCTAAGCTCTCTCCTGTCCTTTCAACGCTTTCTGATGTAGCCTTCTCTGTTGCACCATCTGGAGGCTGACTGAGTGTAATTCAAAGTCCAGCAGAAATAAGGCCTCAGTTTAACTTCTGTGCCTAAGTTCTTGTTGTTTTGTTGTTAGCTTTCTGTCTTCACAAATAAAAAGAAAGTACCTAGGAAAAACTGTTTGTTTGAAATGTGTTTTGATACAGTTAAGGAAAGCAAGATAGTAATGAGTTGATGGGAGTTCTACAGATGCAAGGCTGGGTAAATGGAAGAGTTGAGGGAATAGTGGTCATGTTTAGGGAGTTCTAGGAGTCAAACAGGATTTTGAGCAGTTTTCAAAGAAGAAAAATGTTCAGTGGAGTATTTAACTCTTTTCAATTTACTGAAAATATACTACAGCTTAAGAAGTTATGATGTGTTCCAAACAAAGTGATTTACTTAATGATTTTGAGAAGTAAAAGCATTAGAAATAAGCAGCTCTTTAATTTGCAGTGAACATCTGCATAATAGATGAGACAGAAATACAAAAGGGTGCTTTTTATAGGTTTCTGTCCTCTGACAGCTAATGCAATTTGAAATTATTTTTGGATTTTTTTTCAACTTTTTAAACTTAAACACAGATTCTTCCAGTGTTGGATTCTGCTGCTCTTGATCATTTATTTTTCCCTTTTCAGGGACACGTGAAGTTGGCGAAATTTGGACTCTACCATATGACTGCTCAAGGTGTTGATGTTGATTTTCCTATAGGGTAAGGATGTGATACACAATACAAATGTATCAGAGATGTATTTTTTCAGGAAATATATGATATTTAGAGCAGCCCTTATACAGAAGCTTCTGATAATGTCACTAAAGAGGTTGTCATCTGATTAGGTGAGATGAACGAAAAATAGAGAAGGGGTACCATGCCAACGTGTTACCGTAAGTCTGTAATGTCAGTCTTTATTCCCTAGATTTGCCTTCAGATACTGATAGTTCCCTATGACTTGGATTCCTAGCTTCAAATCTAGGAAAATGCACAATCAGTGCTTCGCTGTTGCCCACCAGTGTAGGCTTTCTGTCGCTTTATAATTTTATGATTTATTTTCAAGTGATCATACTGTATTACAAACCCCACTGCTTTGTTGCAGTGAGGTTTTTGCCACTTCTGGGTTTTTTGAGGTGTCATGTTGTTTTCAAATGAAACTCTGAGCTGATTCGTAAAGACATGGCCGAAAGAAAGGGATGTTTCCTTTCAAAACATGGTTGTAGATTTTTTTAGCTATTATAGTGAATTGTTAACAAAAAGAAAAGTGCTAATACTATTTTAGCGTTATCTAGTAGAAGGTAATATATGTCCTTAACACTTTTTGTTACTTTTTTTTGCAAATTCAAAAGTGATTTGATGGGAATGCATTATCAGTGGAGAAGAATACTGCCACCATCCCCAAGGATGAGTCTAGGGTACACTTATTTAATGTACTAATGCCAAAACTCAGTATGTGTTTTCCCTAAGATATGTAAAAATACTACTTTTAAAGCTGAGGTTTCCTTTCACAAAAAGACAGAACTAGTGATTGGGATTTGACCTTTTATGTAGTATACACTATGCTGAAGTGAAATTTTGCTGCAATGTGTAGATTTTGACTGAATAAAATAGTCAGTATTCTGGTTACCCAGAATGCCAAATTATTCTGATTATGTAATGGGAAGTCACACTTTTTGGACAGACAGGATAGTGTCTAATGTTGCTGTATCTTTCTAGGTACCCGTCATATCTGGCACCTGAAGTAATTGCACAGGGAATAGGCAAACCAAGTGATCACACTCAGTGTGAGAAACCTCTGCCTTCCGGCCCTAAATCAGATCTGTGGTCTCTTGGTGTGATATTATTTGAGCTTTGTATGGTATGTAAAAGAATAATTCTCTTGATTTTGACTCTGGGGGAATAGTTTCATCAACTTGATTGCTCTTGAGTGTGGGGTTAATGACACCTTGCCCATCACCCAACCCCAAATATCAGAATATGTTAGCACTCCTGCCTGGACAGTACTGGTTGTTCAAGGAATGGGATGCTTGGTGTATGTGTTAACTGTGGTGGATAGTTGCCTGTGGAGCCACAAGAATTTGACTGCAAGGCTGTTCCATTTAAGAGAAGTTACAGAGGATACAGTTTTACTATATCCTGATGTGAAACTGGTTCTGCCATAGCTGGGGTAAATAAGGGTTTTTGTTCTTACGGATAGTTTTGATATGTCTAAAATTCACATGTAGAAGCTTATTTCACTGGTTTTGTATATAGATGGGATACAATGTTACCTAAATATTTTAATGTGGTAGCTGTTGCTTTCAAATTCAACTGTAATTTGACTTTGTTATTTGTTTAGGGGAGAAAATTATTTCAGAGTTTGGAGATAGCAGAAAGATTGAAATTTATACTTATGTTAGGTAAGTAGCACAAAATCAATTTTTCAAATTTCCAAGCAGCTCTATGATTAGAGCTTTACAGACTAATCAGCTTATTACGCTCAGACCTAAAGCACTTCACATTTGTCATCTTTCATCTACAGATTTAAATAAGTATTTGTAGTGTGTTGCTTCTCTAGAGAAAGGACGGAGCTAGATGCCAGGGGAAAAAACTTGGGAAGAGCTGGGAGTGTGTTACAGTAAGGGCAAACTATTAACAGAAAGAAAAGAAAAGAAAACATACTCAAGAATGATGGTCGTTTTCATGGTTATTTGTTGGTTTGTATTGCAGGGGGTTTCTGAAATGAGTTAGGAATTGATGCCACTGAAGAAAGCTGTCCCCACACTAGCAGTGCCTGTAGTAATGGCCAAGCAGGAAGAAGCAGGACTCAAATAGGAAGACAGAAATAAAGAGAGCTGAGAAGTGTTTAGTGAAGCCAGGCTTTTGTCTCTGGTTTCACCTTCAAACTATAAAACATCACTGTACATGTGGAATTTTTGCTTAATGTAGATGAGTCAGAAATGGGACTATTCTTGTGGCTTTTAAAACTTCATTTCTGGTGGTGTTTATGAATAAACCGTGGGAAGGGCGAAGGCATGAACTTGCAATTTGAAGCTTTTAGCAGTAAATGATTATCCAGAGCAAATAGCAGTACTGCTAAAATTAATTGCTGTCAGGAGAAACATTTTTTTCATTCAGCAGTTAGTGCTTGAGTGCTGAAATTCAGACTGTTTCGGGGATTTGGTAACAAGGTGTACTGAAGCATCTCCATCCACTTCAATCTGAATGAAAGTTTTTGGTTTATCCACTGAAAAACATTCATGTTGTGACTTGGAAATTATTTATTCAATAAAGTAGTGACAAGAAGTTCTAAAATACTGCTAGTACTATCTGCAAGGAGCAACAGAGGGAAAAATTACTTCAAGATTCATGTAGGTACCCTTAAGTTCTTCAAAGGTTTTTTTTTTTTTTTTTAATCTTTTTATTTATGAGTTGAAAGACTCTTGCTTTATTTGGCAGAGACTGATACCCTGGATTTACTAGGCCTGTGAAAAGATTTTCACTGTTAGCTTAGATGTGCTACTTAACTTTCCTAGGCTTCTGTCTGCATAGGTTATAATAATTTTCATTTCTGATTTTGATAATTCATTTTCGAGTGATGTGGCAGTGTCAACAAAAAGCCAAAATTAAGTGCTTTTTATTGGAGTGGATATTTATCTGATATTCTGTTTAATTGCTATCACTTTATTAATAATCTTTAACTTTTTATTGTTCTGTTTGTTTTTCAAAGGCTGTGTAGATGATATTGTAACTGTATTGGCTGAAGAACATGGTTGCCTTGATGTTATTAAGGTTTGTGAAACTGGTTTGCTCTTCCATGCTGTCTTATTCAGAATATTTTATTATTGTTGCATGGTATTTCACATATATATTTTTTAAAATTCATTTGGTCACTTACTGTATTGCAATATGATGAAAAATTTTGAAGTTCAAACTACATATCTAAGATCCTTTCAAATAGCCAGTACTGGTAATATTCTTTCCTAAAATTGCTGTCGGTCTCAGTAAATGTTAATGCTCTCTGGGTAGTTTAATAAGTTATAAATTTTCCTTAAAGTTTTGGTGGTTAAGTATTTTTCTTCCAGAAATTAAGTCTTCTATCTGGTCCACTTTACACATTCTGATAGTGTAGATTTATATAGTTCAACGTTTCCTTACCCACAAAAATAATCACTGAATTTTAGTGTCTGTATATTTTGGGACATTATATGAAAGGGTTCTGATTGTTAGCAGAAGGAAGTTGCCAGGTACTGTATTGTTTCCAGCAGGATACAGAATATCTACATTTAAAAATAAGTAAAAAACTGCATACTTTGCAAATTTTTCAGATTTTTTTCCACTAAATCAAATGTAGGATTGGGAGGTGAGAAGAATTGCTTCCCCAGCGTTTTGGTCTCACACAGCTAACCTCGTGTGCGTAGGTGTGAAATTTTATTGCCCTCAAAGGAATAGCCTGTATGTTAAAAGTTAAGTATGAGCCAAGTGACTTGCTGAATTAAGACAGTAATAAACACACCTCCTCCATATTTTTCTTATGTTCCAGGACCTTTCTGAAAATACCGTAGCTCTACTGAAGAAATGCCTTACATTCCAGCCTTCTAAGAGGCAAGTACTCAGTCCAAGGGCCTAGTAAACTCTGTGGGTTACTATGAAATTAGAAGAACTGTTGCTGAACCTTTTTCTGGAATACTGACATTTGGGCTACCTACGAGAAATTCCCAGTTTTGTGCTTTTCAGTGTGTAAAAGAGAAGAATTAGAGGTCTGAATTTGGGCTGTAAACAGACTAGTATGTTATGCTGCATGAATTGAAAAACATTGGTAGACATTTTTTGCTATTAAAATTTCCAAAATCCAATTTAATTTAAAGTAACTTGCTAATATTTGTTACTGGGGGCCTTTTTGCTGAAATGCGACATTTTTGGGAGCACTTTGCTCTAATTGTTTTATCCTCTTCTCTTACTTTAAGGCCAACTCCAGAGGAATTGCTACATGACAGTTTGTTTAGTGAAGTATCCTCACTATATCCTCCCTTCCACAAACCTGCTGGTCTGTTCTCATCTTCTCCAAGGTGTGCTAATTTAACACTTCCTGAAGACATAAGTCAATTATGTAAAGGTAAAAGCAGGTAGTGGGATAAATGTCATTGCAAGGGGAAGGAAAATAAAATGTTATTGCGTTTTCTCTCCAAAAAATTATTCACAGACACTATTAAATGTTACAACACTACATTAACACAATAAGTTGTTTAATGGACAGAGATATGGGCAAACGCTTTGAGGGATGTGTGCAAATCAAAGGAGTCAAATCTTAATTTTGTGCTTCAACCTCAGGGAAAAAATAACTTTAGTATTCAAGTCCATGTTGCAAAAGCAGTGTCATCTTTTGCCTTTAGAATTTGCACATGCCATGTATAAGGTCATTTTTTTTTTCCACTTATTGGTAATTGGATTCTTCTAGATGATAGCCTCAGGTGATTTTTGGAAGTACTGGAAAACAAGGTCTTTGTAAAAGAGGTCACATTCTGGACTAAAATATACTTCTGAGTTTTAAACGAAAGTATGTTGAAAATGTTACCTCTCTTAAATCCTTGTTAGATTTTTGTTATTAACTTGGAGGTGTTTAGAAAATCTCACTTAGACAAAGATTTTATACCTTGTTAGAATGAGTATGGTATGTGATGGGAAGAGAGATTATAACTACTCAGTAGGAATCACTTGTTATTTTAAGTCTTAGTGCTGTGTACGAAACACTGTTTTGTTTTGTTTTGTCTTAAAACACACAGGAAGCAAAAATCCACACTTTAGTGTATTCATGTGAGGGGTTCATGGCAAACTGCAGAAATAGCTCCTTTTTTAATTACTTCTTTCCTTAAATCTCCTTAAAGAGCACTTGCAAAGGAAAGATCACTTTTCCTGTAACTTCACATTAAGGTTATGACCTTTCAAGCATAATTTTTTTTTCAACATGTTCAGAGTTGTAGAAAGAAATACAAACTACCTAAAAGGCTGTAATTTGCTTTTGTGTAATTTCTCCCAACAGATGAAGATAATGATTACCTAGCAGAAAGATCAATTGAAGAGGTTTATTATCTCTGGTGTTTGGCTGGAGGAGACTTGGAGAAAGAACTTGTCAACAAGGAAATCATTCGGTCAAAGCCACCTGTCTGCACACTTCCCAAGTAAGGATGGAGAAGCAATTTAAGGAAAAAGAGAGAAGATGGATGGATGCTCGTGATTGCAAGAGAACACATTTAGTTTAAATACCTGTATATGTGAAAAATACTGAAAATGGCATTCTTTAACAGCAGGAAATTGTCGCTTCCCCTCTTAACCAATTTAGGTCATTATTTGAATGCCTTGTATCTGTCATCTACCTATTGCTGTCTGAAATTTGAGAAGATGCTGGTGAAGTGAAAAATAGTGAATGAAGTCCCTAAATTTTGCACACTTTCCAGTAGAATTAAGTTTTAGTAATAATGTCTCACTGTGCTCCGGAGAGCAGCAGTAGTGAATGGACAACCCAGTTATTCAGCAGATCAGCTGACTACGTTTTTTCGAAATGCTTCATTTTATGACTTGAACTCTGTAGCAGCATTGTAGTGATTGCTACTTTTATCTTACTGCTGCATATGTTGCAATTTTATGTAGTACATTTATGTTTTAATCCTATGACCTGATCTTAGTAGTATGATTATGTGCCCATACATATAAATTTACTGTTTCTCTTTAAAAAACAGATGAGGTGTGTGTACAGCCAAAATGCAATATCTTTATTTAAAAAAAAAAAAAGTGGATATAGATTTTAAGTGTTATTTTGGTATCAAAATTAGTGTGAGGTTTTTGAGGTATTGCTTATTTCTTTGCCCATAGGTGAATGTAGGTGCTTTTGAATTATGAGGGAAAAATATTTTCCGGTTTATCGTCTGTCTTGAAGATGAGGAGTTAATTTTAAAAATGCAATCTAACTCTTAAGTGACACTAAGAATGCTAGCTTAAATTCTGAAAATCAGTTTCATGTGGCCTACTTTAAAAATATCATGTAATGGAAAGTTTGTGTACTCTCTGTCTTGGATGCGTTTATATCCTTAGATGGACTGCAACAGAAAAGGTCAGACTTTTGCTTGGGTTTTTTTGTCATGATGGGAACTGGCTTTCATATGATAATAATATTTTATTTTTGCTTTTCACAATAAATGACAGTCCTGGTCTATGCCAGATCAAGGAATAAAAGGGAATATTAATCCCACATCTCATAGCTCTTCCTTTGTGTGCAAAGCAAAGTTATAGAAAACCTGCAATGTGCCATTTTACAAAAAAAGCTGTCTGAATAATTTAAGGTGATTGTGCATTCCCTTGATAGCAGGTTTCAGGCCATGCAGAGTCAATACAGTATACTTCTAAGACCAAACACTTTGTTTTAAAGAGGAAACTGCTTTATGTAAGAAATTTTTTTCCTAGCTCAAGCCCTGTGTTGTTAAACGACCTGATTCTTTTTCTGTTCTCCTTTTTGAAGCTTTTTATTAGAAGATGGTGAGAGCTTTGGGCAAGGACGAGATAGAAGTTCCCTCCTAGATGACACAACTGTGACTTTGTCTCTGTGCCAGCTCCGAAACGTAAGAGGAATATTGTGTATTACTTATGTTCTTCTCTGCAGAAACATTTGTTTAAAGGGAATATGTAACAGCAGCTCCTACTGTTGTTTCTACCAACAAAAGTGTCACTGATTCCAAGAGAACACTTCTTGGTGTCCAAGTCAGATTCTGGTTTGTGCTGTTAAATTGCTTTGTCTGCAAAGGCTTACTAAATAAGATTTGTCTTCTGTCCCTACTTTTCCTTTTTCTGTTACCTGCTTTGTTCCGGTGTAGTGCAAATAGTTCTGTAGTACCTGCTATTCTCCACAATTGCTAAAACTATTTGATTAGTGAGTGTCTTCTGTATGCTTTAATTACTGTCTGTCAATGGCTCACATTATCCAAAAGAAAAGTCAACTCTATTCAGTTTCAGCTCCTCAAAAGCTTTATACGTAATGTTGGATACCAAGTTTCCACTAGTTGGTTACTAATCTTTGGAATATATATCTATGAAACAGCTAGTTCAAAAGATCTCTTCAAAACATTTTGCAAAAATGCTGTAATGCAGTTTTCTTCCATCTTCATTGGGAAAATCAACATATGATAACTCATGATTTGGCTTGATGTAATGATCAGTTACAAGATTCACTGCATATGAAATGTTTTGTTTACATGTCTTTGCTCATGTAGAGCTTTATTGCTGTCAGATTGGGAAACTATGCTGCACTGTTTGCAGCTTGCTTTTTATAGTCGCAAATGCAGTTCTGTCAGTTTTTTTAAAAAAACCCTTTCCGTATGATTACAGGGGTTAGTACAAAAAAGAAGGTGACTCCTGACTCTGCCACCTTAATTTTGGAGGTAGCGTGTCAAACACTGTGTAAACACATTTCTTCAGTAGAACTTTGCACTACTTCGCACAAAAGCATCAAGGCAGACCAAACAACTGGGTTATTTTCTTCGCTTGGTCAATGGGGCTTGCGAGGCCGGAGGGAGTTTAAAAATATGTAACAACTATTTTAAACATAATACACACTGCAGCTCCTACTGTTGTTCTTACTAGAGGGCAGCTTTTTCAGGCTGTTTTTAAACGTTTGGATCTCTGATTTTGGATATTGCTGCCTACTTCTATGAATACAGCAGGAAATAATTATGTAGTGAAGTTTCATTTTGGGGAAGGTGCAGGCCTGAACCTTGCAGTGTTAGTTGAAATAAATTTTTGAACTTGCGCAGTTTTTCAAACACCTTTTATAGAGCAGAGCATGATGCTTATAATCAAAAGAGGAGCAGTACTGAATGAACTGAGAATGAACTCTTCTTCAGCCCCAAGAGGAACAGGCTATGTGCTGTGTGCCTGCAATATAAAGGGCTGAACTGCAGAACAGAGCACTGCAGGGAGCATGGTATTAAACATTAATCATGCACCATAAGATGTCTGAAAACTTCAGTCAAAAATCGAGCCGTGTTTGTCCATCACCTTTGCTGAGTGTATTTCCTAACACGAGCTGAAGTTTGCATAACTCTTTAACTGATTAGAACCATAAAAGTAAGTTGTGCAGTTGCTTTGCAGCTACTTGGATAGGAAGTCCACATAGAAAAATGAGGAAACAAGGAAGAACTAAGTACTATTATTGATCTATTAATCCATGGTCCATATAAACTATTTTTTGTGTGGAAATAGGCTTATGGATGATATGAATTATCTTCAGGCAGGAGAACTTCCATTAACTCCAAAAGCCTGTATTAACAAAAGTTTGTAGTGTTGAAGGCTGTATGCTTCATTGCTGGCGAAGGACTGAACTTTAATGCTTGGGTCTCAAAGCAAGCTACTGAATTTGGCGAATGAATTGCTAATTAATAGTTTTTGTATTCCACTAATATTTCCACTTGAATTCTGAGCAGCATTCTGATAATGAATTATTTTTCTTCCTCATTTCAGAGATTGAAGGATGTTGGTGGAGAAGCATTTTATCCATTGCTTGAAGATGAGTAAGTATGTGTGTAAATTAGTACATCTGTAATGCATTGAATTTTGAGTTACTAGTTTTGAGTGGCACGCTGCATAGCAGTGCACAGCAGACACAACTGCTTCCCAAAAGCGAAACTAACATGTCTTTGTTTGGCTCTAAAAGTTGAGAGTTGATTATAGCACTCTGCACTTTAAGCCCTGATACCAAACTGAGGATCTTAGCCTCTGTCCTGGAAATCAATTGTTTGTACTGAATATTCAAAATTATCCATTTATACTTGTTTCTAACTCAGAAATGCTTCATGGGGTGCTAATTTTTTTCATTGATTTGTTTTTCTTGCTGTTCACTATTACTATCCTTTTTTTTCCTAGCCAGCCAGCTTTACCTCATTCCAACAGTAGCAATGAGCTCTCTGCAGCTGCTACTCTTCCTCTGATCATCCGGGAGAGGGACACAGAGTACCAGCTGAATAGAATTGTCCTGTTTGACAGGCTGTTGAAGGTATGGAGTCCTTGTGATGCTGGATAATTGGATTCGGTCTGTTAATTGGAAGTTTTTGAAAGACCAGGTAATTGTAAAAGGAAGCAGAGATACAAGAGACCACAGTGGGAAAGGGGGAAGAAAACCCTTCAGAAGTATAAGAAGATTGAAAATAAAAATAGAACAAATTATTCTTGGTACTGATGAATATAAAAGTAGATTTTATGCACATGAAAATAGAGCTGCTGCTAATACTGGTTATTTACTGATGAAAACAATTTTACATCCTTTATTTCATAACAGACGAAGCTATTATAGGTATAAATATGCCTGTAACATTTCTGCATTTGCAAGCAGTAAAGTATTTGAAAACATGGCAATGCCATGTTATAAATGTGAGGTTTATATTGGGGAAAGGAATAGCAGCCCCTAATTTACATACATGCAGAAAGATGGATTCCTGTTTAAGAATGAGAGAACTGATGCACATTATCAAGTATAAACTAGAAATGTTTAATAAAAGCAAGATGGATACATTGTATGAAAGGAAATATAAAATGAAGAAAAGCTTGTAATATGAAGTTGTGTTAGTAAATCTATCCAGTAGAGCACATGAATGCATTTATGAGAAAGAGTGGATATCTTCACATCAAACACTAGTCCTTCATCCAGGCCTTCCAGTTAGGAATTAAATTCACTTTTTGTGAAATTTGTATTCACTGTTCAGGCTGTTTCACTTGGGGAAAGACTGTCGCAGCTTTGGGATTTTGAGTTGTTTCAGTTACACGGTAACATTTTGTGCTTCTTTTTGAAGGCCTACCCATACAAGAAAAACCAAATTTGGAAAGAAGCCAGGGTTGACATCCCTCCCCTTCTTAGAGGCATAACCTGGGCTGCCTTGTTGGGTGTTGAGGTAAGGGCTTTTGGAGAAGTTCCAGTACTGACTGGGAATGCAGTGGGATAGGAATGAGGTTGACAAGGAAGCTGGAATGGCTTTAAAATTTGGCAGGTAGAGTTACTGGAATTTCAAACTAAATGAGTCATGTAATTGTGCAAATAAAGACAATGTTCCGACAAACTTGCTTCTTCTCTGTAAGGTTATTTGATTTCAGAAAGCCAATGTATTGACTACCTTTAATTTCGATTATGGGGTGGAAAATAATACCCTGACATTTGGTAGTTAACAGGGGTTTTTTGTTTTGATTTTTAGTATTTTTGACAAACACAGTTGACAGTGCCTCTGCTCCAGTCAGCAATAATTGGACAAAACAGGAGAAAACACATGAAATGTGTTTTTCTCACCTACCAATCAATACACTTCCCAGAAAGAATGGAAAATAAATAAAACAAATACAGCCCTTTTTGGACAATGGAATGTGCCAGAAATGAAGGCTTCTCACAGAGTTGCTGGACTACCCAGCCTTTGGATTTACCTTGCTTGCAATCCTGCAGCAGCAGAGCAAAGAGATTCTTAGAGATAACACATCCCAGCTTATTCAGGAGATTTATCTTAGGATGTGATCTTCTGAATGCTATATAATATAATCAGCAAGAAAAGCTGTTAAGGTAAAGAAAAACTGCTGGTCAGGATTGTAGCCTGAGTCTTAGGAAATGAGTCAATTCTCATGTTTCAGCAACTTGCCATCTGTACAATATGGGTGTTTTCCTGTCCCATAACATTAAAATGAACTTGTTAGTATGCCTGCCTTGGGATTTAGCAAGGAAAGACTACTTAAGTCATCCATATTGGCAATATCAATTAACAGGCTGCTAGATTCAGTGCCTTTACAGAGATGATGCTGAAAGCCACTTGCCAGTGGCTGAGGTAAGCACTGGATTTAACAAAGCATCTCTGAACTTGAAAATGGGAAACTACAAAGTACATAGCTTTCTGCATAAAAAACTGAAAATCACTGAAAATCATGCTGAGGAGATCTGTAGAAAGGTCTGTATGTCCTGAGTTAGTAACAGAATAAAGATGATTTTGTTAAAATTAAGCTGTCAGAATTTTCTGTTCTTCTGCTAACTAAAGTTCTTAAAAAAACCAGTTAACTTCTGCATATCAGCATGTACATTGTCATGCACTTCTGTTGGTAAGGGCTTTCTAAATTCAGATATTGTTCTTCCACGTTTAGGGTGCCATAGAAGCGAAATATGATGCCATTGATAAAGATACACCGATTCCTACAGACAGACAAGTAAGACTTACGGTGTTAACCAAATATTGTCACTTGAAGATCTTTTCTACCCATGACTTGCCTATTACAGCAGTCACTTGCCTATTACAGCACGTGTGGTGGATAATAACAATGGTTCCCCTTGCCCTCTAGCCTTATGCTGTAGCAAGAATCTTGCAAAACAGATTGACACAAGTACTTTAAGCCAACTTTCAGTGTGGGGAAGCTGAAATCCTTTTTTACTTTATAATCACTGTTTCTGTAGCAGCAGCAGTGTAGTGAACAATATTAATGATTTATTGTTAAAAATCCTGGGTTTATAGAAGACTTGTGCCTGTTGGACCTTGTAGCAGATAATGCTGAGTACCTTGAGATCCTGTAAGGTGAGCTATACTTCACAGCAATGGGGGTTTGAGCAATTTGGTTCTCCAAGGAGAGAATGTTCTCAAATGTTGTCTTACCAGACATAAAAAGACGTTACAAACAACAGCTGTTCCTTTCAGCTGGGTGAAGAAATATTGTCCATCAAACTGGTTACAATATTGAGAACTCTGATTTGGTTACCTTTTAGAGCAAAAAAATATTACCACCTGAAATGAGTCCAGGAGTAAAAAAACTGTAACTGTCATCTGTTTTCTGCCTTTTTCAAGGGCTCGAACTCTTTAAAAAATACGAGTGCAGAAAAGGAAAAAAAAATCTCTGTTTTTTAAACTTTGACAGGTCTGTTAGGTCCCCTATCAGTTTTGGTTTTGAGAGTGATGGAGGAAGCAGACTGTGTATGATGGTGGTCTAACCTACATGTTTTGGCTGAATTCCACCTCTAGTGTTGCAAGATTGCTGTAGTACTACCCCACTCATCCCCATTTCTCTTTATATGCTTGGCTGTGGTGCAGATTGAAGTTGATATTCCTCGTTGCCATCAGTATGATGAATTGCTGTCATCACCAGAGGGTCATGCAAAGTTCAGACGTGTATTGAAGGCCTGGGTTGTTTCCCATCCTAATTTGGTGTACTGGCAAGGTGAGTTTGACTAGTTGGCAAGGGCAGATAATTGAATGGAAGGCTTTGATTGACGTAAAAATATCTTCTGCTTTTCACCCCCACAATATAAGCCTTTTTTTGAGTTCTTTCTTTTGTTTCCTTTAAAGAATGAATCTGTGGGTTATTGCAAATTTAAATCCTAATAACTTATATTTAATTTGTAATAAAAAATTTGCCCCACTCTTTGTTATGTATTGTCTTCATAAGTTTCAGTTACTTTATTTCAAAAAAAATAAGTCTGTTGCTTGCTCTTAAGCTCCAAGATAATACTGCAAAAGTTACTGTGTTCTTGGGATGGTAAATGGCATTTCTTGGATGCCTTGGCAGAATAATCAGTTTGGCATTATAGCTGAACAGTTTGAAATCCTTGATATTTTCATGCATTGACTTCACAGTTGTTCTCACCATTACTTGTGAAGCCCTGACAATGCAGAACCAGTATCTAGTGTGCAAATTTTCGTTATAAATTAATGACTTGTGCATTAAAATAAATGAGCTCTTTGTGCTGTTTCTTCATGGCTCTTCTCTCTTTAGGTCTTGACTCTCTTTGTGCACCATTTCTGTACTTGAATTTTAACAATGAAGGTGAGTATCTTTTTCTGCAGTGAGCGAAGAAAAGCACAGTCTCTCGTCTGCATCTACGTGCAGACAGATGTGTGCATCCACTTAGAGATGGAAAGTTTCTGTATCTACAAAGGAATTTTAAAGTTCTTATTGCTGCTGGTCAAAAGAAACAGTTGGGTTTTGAAAACTGCACATGGTGTACTGCTCTTCAAGCAGGCGTTCAAACACTGTTTATTGCCAACTACAATAGTGATATGTAGTAAAAAGCTCAAATAACCTTGAATAGAAAAAAACAAGAAATGCTGCTGTAGTACTTGTATTTTTCAGTGAAGCTGTAGTTCAGCCTTGCCTAAGGTGAATGTATTATTTGGTAACCTAAGTGTTAAACTCTCAGACCAACTTTATTCAGAAAAGCTGATGATAGTTTTAAATGCCTGCAAGTTTATCAGATCAGCTTTAGATACATGACCTTTACCTTCTTAGAATGTCATTTGTTCAAAACGGGTGTAGTCCAAGCTTTTATTGTCTGGTACTTGGCTTTCTTTATATAAGGTCTTCGTGGAGGAAAACTAGTTTCTTAGGACAATGACTCCTATTATACCTACTGTGCACGCAATCATTTTTGTGTATAGATTAATTTGAGTATTTATGCTGATTATCTGGTTAATAATGAACTTTTTTAGGTGTCATTAAATTCTGCCTCTGTCACTGCATCTGTTTTTCTAATTCTTTCAGCTCTGGCATATGCCTGCATGTCTGCTTTCATTCCGAAGTATTTGTATAACTTCTTTCTGAAGGATAATTCTCATGTTATTCAAGGTAAGTCCCTTTATTTGGTGTAGTTCTAAGAGAAGTAGAATTATTTCTGGATATGTAAATACACTTTTTTTAAGCGATTGCAAAATTGGGACACAGTTAAAATCACGTAACTGTGCAAGAAAATTTGGAACAAAATAAGTGGTTAAAGATTCAGGCAGGAGAAAAAATCCAGACGTGCGCGCACACATACACACACAAAAAACGTTCTGTGTAAAATCCAAGGGAAGAGTCAGTCTGTCCTGCAAAGTTGTGAAAGCAGTAACTAGTCTTTCTAGTGTTACATTGTAAAGACTTACCTTTCAGCTGATCAAAGTCCTGCTGTTAGAGGAGCTGTTTGGACAATGAGGGAAAATGGAGAGGAACAGTACAAACTAAAAGTTCCTCAGAAAATGGAAGTTATGGTATTCAGGAAAATAGGGATTTGAGGGGAATTTCTTATTGAGCAGAAGATGATGTTATTCAATACAGGACAAGAGTTGGAGAACCCTGAGGAATAATGTTCCATAGTTCAGCCTTCAGCAAGTATATAGGTAACTTAGAGAAATTAAAACAATAGCTAGGAATGTCTGTTCTAATTGAAAATCAATTTTAAATTTCTTGGAAACATGAAATAGGGATTGTCTCGACCCAGAAAGTCACCTTGGCACAGTCTGTATTGGGAAGATAATTTGTCTTCCAGACAGTTCTTAAAAACCGAAAGAAGCTGTTTCAAAAGCCATCAGCAGTTAAAAGAAACAGGTGGTAATGAATGTTTTTGACTGCAAGCAGTTATGAATGTTTATTGAATACTGAGTGTCAGCATGTCTTGCTCTCCTTGTATTTCTTTTAAAGAAATTCTTTTGCATATTTCATGTGAAACTCATCAACTTTAAACAGTGTCTGTCATTTTTTGTCTTCAAGAAAGGTAATTAAGATCTAGTCAACAAAACTAATTAGACATAAAAGCATTTACATATTAGATAATTGGGAGAGAGCTAACGTAAGGAGACAATGCAGGGGTTAGGAGAGTTTATGTATGAAAGACAATGGGTAAGAAGTGTTATAAACTGAATAAAATAATAGGAAAAATTATTCTAGAGAACATGTTCGCATCCTTTTGTTTGTAAAGAACGATTGCTTGCAGTAAAGGTCTAAAGATGAAAAGAATAAATATGTTCCTCTGGAGACAATTACTTTAGACTTCAAGATTAATAACTTTTCTCCAGAGGCTATACTGTTCCGTAAAATAATACTTCTGCTCTCCAGGGTTTCTTGATGTTATTCCTAAGGAGCTTTGCAAAAATATGTATCAGCCAAAGTTAGAAATACAGGTCAGTAGGATTCTGTGAACCAAAGTAGTGTAGGCATTCCTGAGTTCCTGTTCTATATCCGGCATCATCAAGGGCTCGGGGGGACTGGACCCTTTAGGAGTCTTTCAGTATTCTAATTAATCCTTTCTAGGGTTGTATGTCAAAAAATAATGTATAAATAAAGGTTTAAAGGAAAATTCTGTGTCATTTTCCTGCCTTTTTAAGGTAGAGGAAAGGGTTAAGAATGTGTAATTTAACTACCCTCTACAATTTTAGCTGCTTTGTGTCTTCTGTGTAGATATAAGCTGTGTGGAGCACTGAGATGTCAGCATGTTCTGGAAGCAGAGTTCCCCTTCTCTGTCTGTTGCTCCCCAGGACTAGCTGTCCCCGCCTTAATTACTCTGTTCTTGGGAACGTGGAGGAAAAGGAATTGCCATCTGTTACAAAATTGCAATGTTGTTGCCTCTTCATCTTTCTCGTAACAGAGTATGTGACAGTGTGGACAAAACTGGGAGAGGGGCAGAACAGTGAGAGAAATCTGTCACTGTGCTGTGTTCTGCTGTCTGCTTCTCTTCCAGTTAAAAGCAAGTGTTATTTAGACAACTTAATGGAATTGTACCCATCAACCTAATAGGCCAGGCTGAAGATGTAATAAATTTTATCTTTTATAGTGGATATTTCGCCTTGCTGGTTACTAAACAGTCTTTAACTTTGCATGTCAAACATACGTCACAACCCAAGTGTGAGTCAAGTAAACCAAAAAAAATCCAAGTAAAATCCAAATTGAGAAATACTAAAGAAGAAAAATTAAATGTTTCTGCCTCTGTACTGAATGTAATGGTAACAAGGAGTACAGTGGTGGTGTTCACTTGCCTTGTTTTTTTTTTGTAGATTTAAAATTAGTGGCTTTGCTTTCCTACAGCTCTGTTGTGAGCTAGCAGCATGTGGTGGCTTGTGTTTTTGACAACAGTCTTGGATTTGTCATTTCAGAGTACCTGACAGTGTTTTCCCAGATGATTGCATTCCATGATCCAGAGCTGAGTAACCACCTCAATGAAATTGGCTTTATTCCAGATGTAAGTGCTAAGGGTCCTTATAAGTATTATCCAAAGGAATTAAAAAATGGAAAATGGGGGAAACTGGGATGAGATGCCTTTCCAAACTGCTTCAGTAGCACTTTGACGAAAGTAAAACTTCCATATTAATAGACCTTCCTGAATATGCTGGTAAAACGGTAAAGTTTTGATTCTTGTTTTATGTTCTTCAGTCTTTCCTGTTCTGCTCGGATGCTAAATACAATAAAAATACTACTAGCCAGTTATTATAACTTGGATTAATCTTAAAAGGTATATATACATTTATTTTTAAAATGTAGTTCAATATACAAAAATTAGTGTAAAGTGCTAATAGCAAAATTACTGCACCTAATTGAATGCTGTTGTTTAACACAAATGACACATTATTTTGCAAGTAATAGAAAAAGTATGTTCAAGGGATCATCAATCTTGTAGCTATGTCAGACCTTGGAAAATGCTTAGCAGTCATTTGCTGCAGTGTGTCACAAACATGGGACAAGCGCATAACACAGACACAAGTTTTATGCTTCCATTGGAAAGAAAATCTCTAAGATGGAGGAAAATGAAAACTGAGAACACAGCCAAAACATAGTAGAGAGGGTGGGCTTTGTTGGAAAAAACAAAACAAGGCCTTCTTTAGAGCCTCACTTGAAGCTATCATTGTAGGTAGTAGAGCTTTCCTCTTTTTTTTAGAGAGATGTGTATAGTCATGAAAGCCAGAATAAAAATATTTGTCTGCCTACAAATACTGATGTTCCTGAAAAGTAGATTTAGGCATGGCCATAGAGATAACATTAATTGATATGGTCTATGTCATTCTATCTTTGGCATTTAGAAATTTGGTAATTACGAGTTGGTCATAAGAACAGATGATGGCTGAGAGGTCAAAATGGAAGAAGACAACTGGACTCAGGAGATGTTGATGTAGAAATACAAATTTCTTAAGTAAGAAATTTATATGCATTGCTTCTATAAGCAATATAAAGTCTAGTTTATCAGAAAAGCCTTATGCTTATTAGGAAATATTTTAAGTTGGAGCAGCAAGGCCAAGCCTCTGAAAATCATTTGTTTTAGACAGTTCCTGAAAAAATTTATGGGAGTTTAGGCCTGGCAGATACTCACTACCACTGCTTACAAATATTGTAATGGAAAAGCAAGTATATACTTTCATTTGTTGAGAGTATTTTTAGTGTAATAATGTTGTTTGACTGATACAAATTTAGGAGATAGAGTGGTGTTAAAATGAGCAGAAGAGAAAGCCAGTGTATTGCCTTATAAAGAGAGGAGTTTGAGAAAGTTACGTGTATTTCAGATGACGCACATCTGAAGGGGACAGGTGGGAGGAAGATGAAAGGAAAGTGAGGAGAAGGAAAAATATTCATCTGTAGAAAGCCTAAATATTTGGGCAGATGAAGTGCAAGGGTTGAAAGCAACATTTAAGTTCCTGAGGGAGAATCAATTTTGCAGCATCACTATATAAATGCATTTAATGTTTATTTTTTAAAGGCTGCAGTTGACCAAAGCGATTCTTCCGAGTATTTTGTCCAGGATGCTAGTTCCCGCTAAAGAGTAAGAGATATAATTTCCTTGACCACCTTACGGGTCCTTGTTTGGGCTACTAATCTATGCAAGAGCTCTGTGCCAACCCATCTTGGGTCTTACCTGATATTTCAGCAGCTTTTAGTGTCTGCTTATAAAGTCATAATTCTCCACTGAAGACTTCCAAGGTACAAGTCAGATGGAATAGTTTAAAATCACATGTTTTGCTATGTTTTAGTTTCTGTTGTGCTAGTCATTGGACAGCACATAGTCATACGTGAGCCTTGTCTCTAAATATTACAGTCTAGAGTTGATCAGGTGATATAGTAAACAATTGCAAAAGAGGTATATTTTTTTAAAACTCTTGCATTGAATAAAAATGCAAGTTCTAAAGTTAACACTAACTTCCAAAAGAGAGGTTGTCCTTTCTGAATTATCTGTCAGGGTTTGGGTTTTTTTTAAATGAGTAAAAGTTGTTCTGCCATTTAGATTAGTCAGAAAGGTGATTTTTTATAACTGTAACAAGGCAGCACAGGATCCATCAAGGTGAAGGATATGCACTGTAGTAATGAGATCTGAACCAGAGTTTCGTGCTTGAGTACTAATCCTATCAAAGTAAACCCTGATTAATCTTTCATCATTGAAACATGGGCTCTGCTGCAGGGAAGATTGTGTTCCTGGCACCCTTCTCATTTGCTTCAGGTCACGTAGCTCTCAGAATACTGAACACTGCTGAAGCTTGAGTCGTTGTGAATATTATTAGCTGATGTGGTGCCTGGATTAAGTACATTGCTGTGGCTATGTGATTTACATATAAATAGAGGGATGATACAGTGAATCTTATAGTTCGTCTTTGCTCACTCTCCCAAAGTTTATAATCTTCTCCACCCTATATAATGCTTTCTAACACATTCCTTACTTTACTGGATGATTCTGACCCAAAACAGAAGACCATTTTAAAGTGAAGAAAAACAAGGAAGTGTACAATGTTGCTAAAAGCACAGCTATAGCCATGAATTATTCTAAAGCACTTTCAGCTGTGAAATATGAAAGGTAGACACAGTCGTCATCTATCCACTAACGTAGAAGGCAAACTGATTGCAGTTCCTTAATATCATTGTGCTGAAGCTGCTGGCACAGGTTTTGGTGATATGCAAACCTTAGCTTGGTTTTGGTGATATGCCCAAGGTGTCAGTAATAGGGCTTCATCTTAAAAATCCTGCCTGAAGTACTTTATCTCTGTTTGTCCTGTTACACAATTACCTGATGATGAATCTGGATGAGGAGTTTCTTGCTGGTATTTTTATCTTGTGAAGAAAGTGATCATTCTTAAAATTTTGTTTGTATAGGTACATATAACTGGGTAGAATCTAGTGTTAAAAATGTGATTCAATTTGCCTTATCTTTTGCACCTTTCTGTAGCCTTTAAGTATAGGATTGTCTAGGCACCATATAGGATTGAAGCTAAGTGTGTATGTCTTTCAAACATGGAACTGGAGGGTGAAAAATCAGGAGTTTGTAGAATAGACAATTTCTTTTGGAAGGGACCTACAACACTCGTGTAGTCCGACTGCCTGACCACCTCAGGGCTGACTTAAAGTGTGCTGTTAAGGGCATTCTCCAAATGCCTCCTAAACACTGACAGCCTTGGGGCATCAACCACCTCTCTAGGAAGCTTCTTCCAGTGTTTGACCACCCTCTTGGTAAAGAAAGGCTTCCTAATGTCCAGTCTAAATCTCCCCTGGTGCAGCTTTGAACTATCCCAACATATCCTGTCACTGGATCCCAGGGAGAACAGCTCAGCATTTCCTTCTCCACCTCCCCTCCTCAAGAAGCTGTAGAAAGCAAAAAAATAGTTTTAATTAACAACTGAAAATTAAAGCAAAAAGCAGCAGTTGGGACAGTTGTTAGAAGAAGTCAGCAAAATAAAATTCTGCTTATTGTTGGACAACATTATTTCACACATGCATCAAACACAAAAAAAAAGAAACAGGCGTTTAATAGACAGGGGAAAACAAAAGAAAAACCTCTTTGGTTTTGGCCCCTCATATAAACTGCAATATATGGTACAGCTAAAGTATAAACAGAAGAAATGTTACTGAAATGTTCAGAATAAGATTGTAGATTTTTTTTTTCTTTCAATTTTATTAAAAGGTTTAGTTTTGTTCTTCTTGAGAGAATGGTTTGGGCCTGGTCACACCACAAGTCGAGTCAGAGATAGGTAATGAGATACATGTTTCAAAGCCCCCCTTTGCTCAATCTGGCATCACTTAACAATGGTGGACTTCCCAACAATATGTACAAAAAAAATTATCTGAAAACTACAAAAAATTTATCTTTTAAAGTACTTCTAAGAAGGAAAGCAGGGCCGTGAAGTTTTGGTGCTCAATGGTTGGCGTGTCTTTGGGGAAGGTGGGTGTTTGTGGCAGCACTGAGCTGGAGGGCCGAGGTTCACTATACTTGGTGAGGATGACCATGACAGAGGAGGGAGGAAGGTGGGGGTGTGCGGGGATGGAGTTGAGACAGCTGGGGGAGGTGGGGAGGGCAAAGACGAAAGGGATTCCTTTTAGCTGAGACTCATTCTTTAATTCTGTTTGACCAGCCTTCTGTGTAGGTATGGCAAATGGTTTTTATTATGCTGGGAAAGAAAGATTGGATTACTTAACAGATTTTCAATATCTGAGGTTGTTACTGCACAATCCAGTAAGAAAAGAAATATATGATACCTTTTCTGAATCCTTTCTATTGTCATTTAAGCTAGTACCTGCCTAAAGTATGTAGAAAGCAAGTTAGCATGGCAGACACTGCCTTACAACTGTCGATTTCAGGGTTCTTAGCAGGTTCTCCTGAAGCAAATGAGCTACTCACTGCTGGAGTTAGAATACTTGCCCCTGTTGCCATTGATTGTGGTAGTTCCTGTGTTTATGTGACTTCAGCTGTGAGAAGGAAAGGCTTCACCACTGAAAGTCTCAAACACTGAAAATAGTGTGAAATATCTACTATATCATAGGGGTTTCTTGTTATCCATTTATAAATTACCTATATCATCTATAAGTTATTTTAATACTGGTGAAGACATGACAGTTTACCAGTTTCCAAATGTGTTGAATAAGAGATTGTCAGGTGAAGATTCTTCTATAAGAGATTGCAAAAATAATTGTTAATCCTGTTGTGGTTGTAATCTTTAAAACTGTAGGTATTTAACCTTAATCTCAGCTCTGTAGCTCTGAGGTGTGGAAGGTGAACTTCCATAAAGATTTTTGAATTTTTCTGGAACCTTTTGGTAAACACGTTATGTACATGCATAACAAATAAGTTGTAAAAAATGTTGGCATTTTTGATGTTCTGAAAACTCGAACTTTCAATTTTAAGTAATACATTTACATTATCCTGCAAACAGGTGCACAGCTCCCTTTCGATGTTCATGAGGTGCACCTGGATCATACAGAAGAGCTACTTTATTCTTAACAGACTTTTCACAGAGCAAGAAGCTTGTGTGTACCTTTTAATACTTCCTAACATCACTACCAACAAACAATAATACTCATTTTCACCTTGTTCTTTCCTCTGAAATCTCTGTAGATTCAACGTCACCTGAGCCTAAATTTGTTTAGAAGTATTGTCTTTACAACTGAAATCTCAATCTTTTATAGACACAAGTATGTAAAACTCTCATATTCTGAAGGAACAGTCAAATAATGAAACAGTCCAGACAGTTTTAGCAGGCAGTGAAAGAATCCTCATGGAAAAGACTTTCATCAAGATTTGGACCAATATCTCTAAGAGCTTTGGATGTCTACTGGAAGATGCACTCCTCTCAGAATGTGGCCACTTAGCAACAGGCAATTAAACATCTTCATTCTGCTGAAAAATAACAAACTGCATCTCCAAGCTCAGGTACTGAGCAGAATTTGTCATAGCAAAGTGCAATTGAAAAGGAATTTAGCTATTGAAAAGGAATTTGTCTAGGGATAATGGAAAGAGGGAGAATGAAACCTAGTCTAGGTGAATGAAACCTAAGGTCAACAGATTGCAATTGTAACTAGAAAAACCCTGTGGATTTATTATTAAGGTTGTTTCAATGTGAACTGGTGTTAAGGGGACTTCTGTGTACTTCATATATAAGAAATGTCGAGGTCCTTACTTTAAAGCACAAAAGAGCTTGTATTTTACTAGCAAAGCAAAATTATGATGGCACTGCTCCTCTCAAGGTCTCTCTAGAAAATGATGTGTTGGTTTTACAGGCTCTTTTTTCAATCTGACTTCTTCTCAGGCTGTTCCAGCAGTTCTGATGCTACTACTTTTATTACACATTAGGTACACTTCCCAAGTCCGGAGAATTAAGTGTCAAGTAAAACCACAATCCCTTACGTTTCAGGGTTCAGCACTGAAGGGTTGAAATCCTGTTTTGCTGGAGGTTGTCTCTGCGGAGGCGCGGCGCGGTGCTGTTCCGGGCTGCGGCCGCTCGAGGGCAGCATTCACTAACGCTGAGTACAATCCTGGTCCCAAGCGCATCCCGGAGCTCTGTCCTGGAGTCAGTGCAGCTCCTCCTTCCCTTTCACTGCCGTCGAGGAGTAATGCCACCCGTGTTGTGCCTTTCCTTTCCTTGCTTACTGATAGCATCCATAACCTCTTCAGGCTTACCAACACCTCCTTGTCTTAAACCAATTATATTTCTTAAAATCAGAAGAAAACCTCCCTTCAATAAAAGCTCACCTGACACCTTCTACTTAAATTATTTGACCTACTTTTCATGTCACTGCTGATAGGTTTGGCGAGGATGGTTTAGAGCAAAGCAGTGATTTTCCTTGTGATTACCTTTTAATAAACTTCAAAGCTTCACATTTCATGTATTTTCTTATACATTTCTGTGTAAATGCATGCACGATAGAGGTGTTTGTGAAATTAGGAGAAAATGAGGATCTGCTTTGGTAAAACATTTTAATCAAATATATGAAATGGAGGAAATAATTGCTTTTAAATACCAAGGAAATAATGTGATTTACATAATGTGTACCTCCAAGCAAAGAGGAGCCTGAGGACACTAGGCTTGTTTTCCTACTGCATGGGAAACAAGATATTGCATACAAATAAGCAGATGAACAGGTATTGGCTGATCACAACCACTATAGGGGATATTTCAGGGAACAGGATATGTTATTATTCCCTAGAATGCCATCTAGTTAAAACATGACACAGATATACTCAGGGAAATAGTATGAATGTATTACAAGATTAAAATGGTGATAGAAATTGATTTGGTTTGGATTTTGAACACTTAAAATCAACTGGTGGGCTGGAGGCCAAGCTTCATAAAAGCCTGCTGAATATTAAAAGTGGTGAAAAGGTCATTGAGCCTTCTTTAGTTTATGGAGAGTATGGTTCAGATCTCAGATGCTCAGATGAAGGCATAGGAATAAAATTTAGAGAGAGCTGTGCTAAGAAGGTTTTCAGCAAATGTGTACGTCGTTTAGTCAGAGCCATAACCCATTTCAGAGTTTATGAAATAAAAAGTAATTCATTAACATAATATCCATTATGTTTTCTGCTCCTCATTTGTTTACTTCCAGGAAAAACTCAATAGGAGGATTAATTTGCACTTTTTATGAGTTAAAAAGTAATATATTAAGCTTTATGTTTAACTGTAAATCTTCATAGCACATGAGCTATGCAGCTGAGTAAAATTTAACAATGATCGTCTCACTCTTGCATTCCTGATTTATGGAAACTTTCTGTGCAGTTTGATGTTTCAAGAAAACAGATTCTGTTGCCTTTGTCTTGCTAAATACTTCATTGAAAAATTAGAAATTCCTAAGGTGGCATAAATGCTTAGCTCTTCTTTCTCTGTTTGATGTCATGAGTATGAAAGTTTGCAGACATTAAAGGGTTTCTGTAGCTGTTGTAGCAGCACAAGTTTCAGCGGTGTAAGTGCTGAAGCAGGACATCTTTGGATGACACCCGCCCTAAAATGGTCACAGTAGAACTACATAAATGCTTAGGGTATTAGTAAGCATTTATTGAGAGTGAAACTGTCCTTAATTTCTTCACTGACAAGTATGCATTTTAATAAATACCAGCGTCACAGAAAAAGGCAGAGGTGGTTATTTTTTCTCTTGGAAATCATGATTTGGACTTATAATTATTCCTATAAAATCATTTTATTCCGTAGTCAAAAAGATGTATTGAATCCAGTTGGTTTATGCCTTTTCGGGCATCCTTGGCTAAGTTTTGCTTAGCTTAGTGAGAATTGCAGCAGTTTAGTAGAGCAGGTTTCTGAGTTCTTTAAGACTTTAGAGGTTCTATTTTGCAAACCAGCCTAGTAAGGGTGGTGACTGATTGTTTTTATTTTTTTCAGTACAGTGTCACAAACTAATTTGAAATTTGGAGATGAAAAAAGCTTCTGAGGGGCTAAGAGTTGTGTGATAGTAGATCTGCCACTGCAGTTATTTTTCTTTCTAATTAAATTCATGCAAAATAGGCAATTTTTAATGTAGCTGACGATTGTCATAGACAACATTAGTTCTCAAAACTTGTTTTTTGTCTTCTTCCCCCATCACCACCTTTTTGCAGCTTTATGCGATTCCTTGGTTTCTTACAATGTTTACACGTGAGTATGCTTTTTTTTTCTCTGATTAATGTTCTTATATTTCTTAAGCTTAATTTTTCTCACTTTTTCAGCTAAAACCCTTCTAATTAGTATGATAGGTCATTTAGTAGGATGCTTGTAATTTGCAGGGATGTATTGTGAGTGGAAAACTCATCAGTGCTTGTCACTTACTTTCTGCACTGATTTGGTAATAATTAGCATTTCTACTACTTTTTTGAGTGGTTGTTATTGTTATATTATTATATAATTGGTTTGTTGTTGTTGTTATTATTATCTGGATTATTTTACGTATGCAGTATTTAGGGTGTATTCAAAGGAAGCTGTTATCTACTGGAAAAAGATGTAATAATAGTTAAAAAGCAAAGCCAAACCTCACCACCATCCCCTGCCCTCACTCAAATAATATAAGAAAGAGAGTGGCTTCATTTTTGAAGATAATCATATTTTTATTGCACATAGACACACTGTTATTCTGATAGCACTAGTTTCCTATATTTGTGCATGTATATTAGGAACAAAAAGAGCTTTATAATTTGGTGAGCTTTTACTTAAAGAGGACAAAGTTAATAAATCAAGTCTAGAAAGCAATTTAAAAACTTTCTCAAAAATATGTGATTTTTTTCATGTCATATCAACATTGGCAGACGTTGAATTTAAATTTTAAAAAAAGTGGCAGAATGAAAAGAGCTCATAGATTATTTCTCTGATGAAATATCAAAGAACTTAATGTGAGACTCTTGATTGCAGTTTCTAATGATCTTGACTGTAAAGCAGTGGTTCTTGCAGTTGTCCATTTTTCTATACCTTTCATGAGAATCACCACATTTAGAAAACCAAGGATATGGTTTCCTTAAGCAGTCAAAGTGCAAAAAAATCTTAGAACTATTTAGTTGGAAGATAGCTCACCTTCAGCTTTATATATAAAATCTTGCTATTTTTAATAGGCCTTTTTCCTTGTCTTTCTTTTATTCTGCCGTGTTTTTCTTTATCCTGTTCATTTTTTAATCTAATTGTAAGTAGCTGATCTTATTGATTACTTATTAATGTCATCTTATTGTGAAAAATTGATATGCATGCCTTAATACATAATTGTACTGTACCAAAAGAAAAATAAATTGCCTAATTTTTGAGATACTTGAAACGTGAAAACCCACGTGCTTCCAAGTATTCATTAATAAAAGAAGACTCTGATTTCCAGAATAATCAAACTGCCTATGAAGACAAATATGATCCTAAACAGGTTGAGTCCTCTTTGCTCTCAAATAAAAAAAATAACTCAAGATGGGAGAGGAAGGAAGTATGTGGGCAACTTATTAACCCTGTTAATTTGTTTGTATGCTTATAGAGTTTTATTTATTGTGCTTATTCATTATGTAGATGTCTTTCCTTTGCACAAAATTTTTCACTTGTGGGATACATTACTGCTTGGAAATTCCTCCTTCCCATTCTGTATTGGAGTTGCCATACTTCAACAGCTGAGGGATCGTCTTCTGGCTAATGGATTCAATGAGTGCATTCTCCTTTTTTCAGATTTGCCAGGTACAGAAAAAACTGTTTCTTCCTTTTTCCTCTTGTCTTCTCCAGTGTGTTTCTAAATATTTGTTTAGAAATCATGGTAGATTTAGGCAAACTCACTGCCAGAATGTGTAGATCTTAACCTCAGTTTATTGTAGTTAGTTGAAGTCTTTTTGCTGTCATCAGCAAGAATGCAGTAGGATTGCTATTTCCAGGTGAAGATTGGAGTATTTTTAGAACAATTTAATATAATTCAGAAGCAACTGTTTATAGTCATGCCACATACAGACAGGATCCAGTTGATATAAATTATTTTTTTTAACAAATTGGGTACTGTTCTGAGTAATCTTTTTGCACTTTAATGCTGGTATTAGCCTGTTTTCCTTTCAAACATAATTAAACTTTTACTGTGGAAGTAATTAATGTAAAAGGATTAGGGAAAGCAGTATAGGAAGCCATTGGAATTACTCTGTTAAATGTTTCCATTCAAAATGTAAAGCTTTTAGAAGAACTTTCAAAATTGTATCAGAGTCTGCATGATCATTGTACAGTTCTGTGTATTTGCTCAGTGGGAGGTGATTAACCTATCCATGCAAACGAGTACTTTACAAAAAAATTGCAGTTAACCATCAAGTTTAGATCTTCCTTCTGAGCAAGTATCTAGTAAGACAGTAGAGTGCATTTGAATTGAGTAAGCCATGTCACCTGAAAGATGTGTTTTAGTTGTAGTAACACAAGTAGGAAGGCTGCTGCACTCAAAATATGCTTATGTTCTTGTATTAATTCCCTCTCTCCTACTCAGGATCTTACTTATGTAATACAGATCTTAGGTAAGAGGTGGCCATGTTTTAAATGTGTGGCTTTTCTTTAGATAGCTCTAACTTTGGGGTAATTCCAGGGGTAATTATGGATTTAGTGAGCTCTATTTGTACACCGTGTGTGTAATTCAGTAATTCATATTCATTTAAACAGAAGTTGTTCTTCTTCAGAAGAACTGAAGGAGAGAATGAAGTTTGGAGGAGAATTTAAAAGGTCTTGTTAAGTATTGCAGTCTCCATAACTGCAGAGTTTACAGAGGTTAGCAGTAGTCTAGGATATGGCAGCAAGCAGATGAGGCTGAGTTCACAGTTGCATAAGTCAGTGAGTTACCACAAATGAAGCTCTGTGACTTCTTTAAATACTGTTGTCACAAATTGTCTCTCACTGTATACCTTTCCGTATGGGTCTGGATTTTAAAATTCGTCTCCTACTTACTAGTTTAGTATGTACTATGCATTTGCTACTGTATTTTTCAGTTTATAAGAAATTGCATTAGGCCATTCCTTATAGTGTAGAATTTTAATTTTCAATCTGTATGCTTAGTCATTTCACATGCTTATGGTAAATTTAAGGGGATATCTATAGATGGCTGAAATGTGAGTGCTAAACTAGAAGATTGACTCTCTCCCTATCCTCTCCTCCCCCATGGGTTTAGCTATATGTCCTAGTTAAGTACAGATTCAGTAATATTTGACTTATTTTCTTGCCTAAGGTAATTTCTCCCTTTTTTTTTTTCTTGAAGGGTGCTAAATTATAGATTCCAATATATCTTAAATCAGCTGATTTACTGACAGTGGGAGTACTTTATGCTGAGGTCATGTATAAGAACACATTAGTTCTCGTAATACATATCTGTTTCTATAATAAAATTAAGTCACTAAATTCTGTAGTGATATGATGTACCTGCATTCTGCTGGTTGTAGTTGATGACAGCTTTGCTGATACTCTGGTAGGAAATACAAATTTCTGGAAAGATTTTTTTTTCTTAAATTGGTATTGTCTGTGATGTTTAGGATGTCAGCAATGGCACAATTGAATATTCTGAGATTAATCTAAAGCATACCGTAAAATACTGCTAGTAAAACTACTAAGGGGAAAAAAGTAAAGGTGGAAGACAATCCTAGTGTGACTTAAAAGTTAAATGTTGTTGGTCTAGCTTAATCAGTAACTTTTGCAACATATAATTCTCATAGCCTTGTCCCTTTTCTTTCTGATCTGAGTCTTATTTCTGATTTAAAAGTATTGACTCATTATGCATTTTGTCACCTGTGTCTTCCAAACAAGACTTCTGTTATTTTGGTGATGATAAATTGTGTGCCAAGGCTGAGAATTTTCTGGAAGTAATTTACAAATAACCTTCACCTGAAACTAGGTCACTCCCAGGAAGAGATTGTTGTTCAAAACATCTGTGATAATTTTAAACTAAAATCAATTGTTGCTCAACAGTCTATAACTCCTGTGATTTTTAAGCTTTGTGTGCAGTGGAATGACTTATTGCAGGCTGCCAGTGAAAACAACTTCTTTTCCAGACTGATAAAGGTATTTTACTGCGGTCTTGCAACTTTGTGGAACACTTTTAAGATTTCTTGTTTTTACAAAACAAAAACCCTACTGCCTAATTTCCTGTTCACTGTATATAACACAGTTTCAATTACTGTTTTAAAATAATAGTGATGTGAGGAAAACGAAGGGGCATTGTGTCATTATTGATTACTTGGTTCTGAAAACCTTTTCCAATACTTGTCTCAAAGCTTTGGCCATATTTTATCTATAAAGCCAATTCAATTGGGCATTGCTTGCTATTTTTGGGAGCTCTGTTGGAAATTTTAATTTATTTTTATATAGTTTAAACAGTGTCCTAGCATATTAGGAAATTTATTTGAAGATTTTGAAAAAATAATTGGTTAATTAAGAATACTGGAAAATCCTTTTGCCACAAATGTCTTCTTGTAGCAACAAATGTCCTAGTTCATTCCTCATGGAGCTGTATGAAGGGGGCATATAAGCAACTGCTAAAACTTAAATAGAATTAGATTGTTTAGGAAATTACTACCCCGGAGTGCTGGGGTTTTTTAATTTAAATTCTCTTTCATTTTTTTCTTTCATATATTTCCTTGTGTTTAAGAACTCTGTTAAGTACAAACTTTATTCGAACAATATAAATACCAGACAATATTTAGGAAGTACTATTTGAGACAGACAAACAAAACCAGCCCTGGAGTTGTTGCTAATTGTTTTTACCTGTAGTTTTGAGACTTAGTAAATTTTGTCTTACTCAGATGATGCAGAGAGAGAGCAAAGACAGTATGCATTACCTTTGTTTTTCCTGTAAGTCTGACATGTAGCAGAACATGTCAGGAAAATGAGAATGGTATGGGTGACACTACTATGGTGAGATTCCTGAGGTACCAACAACAGAGACAGGACTCTGCTTTCACACCAGTGCTGATTTGTACTAAGTCAGTCTGGATATCCCTTAATCTCATGTATCAGCAAATTTACAACCCAGAAGGCTTTTCATGCACTGAGGACCAACTGTATAAGTTTAATTTAAAACACGCACTTTTGCTTGTAGCTTAGTCTTTAAAATCTTGCTGTAAGTTTGTGTGATAATGTCCATTCTTCAACTCAAAAACTGTGCTTATTGTAGTTTGACTTGATTACCAAGTTCATTACCCACTGTACAAGTAGTACAAAGTCATCAGCAGCTTTTGTTAGGAAGCGTCCAGACACATACAGCTCTTTGCAAACAGTTGAAGGATCCTTAGAGCAATCCACTCCCACATGGAATGGGTGCAGTATAGGGCCTGGCAAACAGATCACTCCAGTGATCACTGCCAATATCAGCGCTGACATACAGAGATGAGTTATGGCCTTCTGAAGGGATAGGGACCTGATGAAAAGATGGGGACAGATGTTGTTAGAGAATAGGGAAATACCTAGCCTACACACAAGATAAAACATACTCAAATAAAGCATTTAGGTTAGTTCAATAAGCTCATCTCCTGTAATTTTGGAGCGAGAGGAGGGTTCATTCTTTTAATGCTGTGCACCTTAGGAAGGTGTCTTTTTGCAGACTCCAGGCTAGTCCCTGCTTCCAAAGTAAGAACATTGGCCTCAGATAGGAAGTTCGTAAAGACCATGAAGTAGAAAACAGGGGATTATACGTTGTGAGACAGAGGCATGTGGCTTTAAGATGCAAGATCTGGCTATTATCAAACCACAGACATAAATAATTCTCCAGGGAACAGAGCTTCTCTAATTTGGAAGAAATTATTATTTCCACTGCCATTCTAGTGATGTGCCAAAATGCTAAATCTCGTGGTGGTGGAAGCCATATAAATGCTTAGAAGGATTGCTTCCAGCTTATAAATGGACTAAAGCTTAAAAATAGTGGAAATTCTCTACTAAGATTGTATGGAGCAATTTTGAATGATACATTTCTGTTGACAGCAGCAAAATTAGACACACATCAGAAAACTCTACTTCAGATATGTTTCTGACCCTAGGTAGCTACCATTTTACTTTCTGCTGTTTTGCTTCCTGAAAATCCTTTGTCTGCCCACATCTGTGATCCATACGCTTTTATTATACTAGAATTTCTGATGGTTCAGCATTTAGTTAATATAGATCTCGTAAGAGGAAGAAATGGCAGTTGGCCACCAAGTCCACGCTGAGTTTGTGGGTGTTTGGTGCCTGTTCCCATTTGTTTCACCATTCCTTCAAGGAAAATGTAACCCCGGAGATTGAAACACTGCCTTTGAAGGGACTGACAGAGGTACAGTGATCTTTCATATTCTAGTGAGCGGTGGGAAAAAAAAAAAGGTAATACAGTGTTTTGATTAGGGTTTGACTTCTTTCATACACTTTTGAAAATGTCTTATTGCTTAGATTTAGGGCTCTGAGGAACAGAAGCCATAACAGCTCTTCTAAAACAAAACTTTTTTAACTTCATCTCCAAAATTTTGACACATCGCTCTGTTGTCATTCATGGAAGATGGCACTGGAAAGTATTTTGTCGTGAAGCTGACTACTTTTTCAAGTTACAGTATAGCTGAAGAAAAACAGCACTTTGATCTCGTTCACGTGATACATATGATAATGGTGTTGTAACTATGACAAAAACATTGATTGGAAATATCAAAAGACATCAGAATTTAAAAGAAGTCACTTTTCGTAGTTTTCTTTTCTTGAAATATGTAGGTCAGGCTGATATTTATGGAAGCATCTTCTGAGCATGTTGCTCATCCTTGCTATGTTAGATGGCTTTTTGGAGATGCAGGTGTATTTCATGATGCAATTCCTCAAGATTATTGGCTTTGGGACAGAAGCAGAGAGATATGTTAGGGCACACCTGCTCACCAAGGCTGCATGGATATCTCAGACTGTAAGACTGATGTTGTTTTACCTGAAACTATGAATTCTTTAATTATTCACCTTTTCCACTCGTTGTGACACAAACAAAACAGTTCTAGATTATAGACTCTACTCCCTTGAGACTAAAGAGAAATGCTGGAGTGGGCGACACACTAAGGAAAAAAATACTGAAATCCTTTACTGTAGTCTGTAATTGTCACTGGCAGAAGAAAATCAAATATATATCTTCTAGCCAAGGGCTGTCTGCTGCAAGGAATGGTGCTTCATAAGAAGGGTGAAAAGTGAGTTCATCAGTAGAACTTTCGTAGTCCGTGTCTTAAAAACAGTCTGACACACAGCTTATGCCTCCTGTTTCTTGAGAGAACCCCAATAGTGCCCTTCATAGTGAAAAGGCACTTCAGAAAATAGAATAATCCATCTGCTAGTCATGTAGGATTTTGTACACCTTTACACTGGAATAAAATGAAAGTACAAGAGGGTAGACTGTCAAACATACTAGCATTTCCAGGATTTCTAGGCATGAACTGACAAAATTCAGGCTGCTCGTATCTGAGCTTTGTTCCTAGATGTGGTGAATTTTTTTTTCCTCATTACAAAGGTGTCTTGGGAAAATATTTCCTTTCTTTTTTTTCCCTGTTAAAACTACAAGCATAGCAACTGCTTCAGGATTAGACTAATGCTTAGAAAGCAGTAGCGCGTACTAGACTTTTTTCCTTTTTCCTTTTCCTTTCCTTTAATTGTGGAGAACATAGCTGACCGAGCAAGGTGCCTCATAGGGTATCTGTTCATAATTTTGTTATATTAAATATGTTTGTTTGCCTGTACAGGTATAAATTTTCTGCTCAATAATCTCTAGTTCTCTACCTGTTGAGAAGAATTTGTAAATGAGCTGCACAAATAATGCAGTATTAAAAATTCTTGATTAAAATGTGCGTTAGCAGCACATTTCTATATGACTGTAGATATATTTGGGGAGTGTATATCTAGCATTGTAATAGAGATACACATAACTACTTAAATACAGAATTGGAATGGCAGTGTAGGCTGATAGCTAGAAAAATCTTTCTGTCAAAATAAGGGCTGTGAAATGAGGTTAAGTGAACTCTCAGTGCTCTTATACTTTGGGATAGCTGTCAATTCCCTTTGATTTACTTTCACATAATATTTCACTTAAACTCTTGTGTTTATAAATCTGCATGAGGCATTTAATTCTGTCTGTCCAAATTTCTTCATTTTTAATATACTGAGCGTATACTGGAGTTTAGTAGAAATCAACAGAAAGACCAAAACTAAACGTGGAGAACTAGAGCAGGGTTTGTACCTAAAGGTGAGACTTTCTTGATATTGCAAGCTTGGAATAAATTTCAGGACTGCTATGCTAATATTGAAGGGCAAAACGTGTTCAGGAAGAACAGGTATCCCAACTGGGAGGAACTCACATTGTATGTGAACAATGTTGCTGCATTCTGAAAATTATGATAAATAGTCTGAGTAACCAGCAAGAGTGTGTCAGGTGACTTCTTAAAAATTTAAGAAGTCTAGACAAGCATCTGTAGGGGATAGGGGGGGTAGGCTGGTCACATTGCATTTGGCTTTAGAGCAAGGCAAGGAGCTAGACAGTCTCTTGCTGGCTCTTCAGTCTTCATACTAAAAAAAAAAGCATGGCACCATTCTAAGGAGACAGATCATGTAAGCAGTCATGTAAGCTGATAAACCACAAACTTGTCTGCTGGAAATGCAACTCTAAAATGACAAACTTTTATGTCTTGAGTGTACTTTAATGTTTTCATGTGTAAATTCAAATGAGGGGTGTTAACTTAGCTCTTTCACAGAATAAGGGAAAGTTTTCCCATGGCTTATGAGTAGGTTAATTATGCAGCAAGCTTTAAAAAACTTAGGAAACGCATACTGACAAGGCTGGACTGATGTTAGTTACTTAAAGCTATTCGTTTTTCTATGTGAAACGCTAACATAGACTTGACTACTGGTAAACACTGGAAGTTTTGGATCTCAGTAAGTTATCTACTGTAGTGCCAAATGGCTAGAGCATTTTTTTAGAAACTAAAGCAGTTTTAAGTACGTAAACAAGATGGTTATCCTTCCTGTTTACAGTTGCTGTATTTGTGGGAAATAACATTTCAATCCTGAGTAAAATGTTTATTGCTCTAGCAGTTTGAGAGTGTTATATGGTTCAGAATATTCATTAGGCAGATCTAAATACTCTATTTGTGTTTCTTTACTCAGAGTTTTTCCATCATTGATATGGGAATGAACAGGTCAGAATAGAGCCTTTCATCCTTTTCTCATGGCAATAGGTACTCCTTTTCAAGATTACCTGAATTTTTTGTCTTATTTTAAAAGCAGCAAATCTGAGTTACTTCATGTAATTTCCTTACGAATATCCTGAAGGATAACAGGAGAGCTATGCTAATACAAAGGTCTTTTGCTTATGGCTCTTAAGAGAGTCATCAGTTTTATAAGCATTTGGCCTGGTCAGAGTTTCTGACTGTAGAATTTTTCACAGGTTTATACCCGTTACACCTGGGAAATAACTGAAGTACCTCGTAGTTACCACCCAGATGGAAACCTGTAACAGCATGATCTCTAGTTTTGCATGCTGAGTTTCAGTATTTGCATATTATTTCTGTGAAGCACAGATTTAGGATAAAGAAGGTGAGTTTCACTAGTATTTCAGATTCTAAAACTGACTTAACAGATATTTAGAAAATATTATAACAAAAAGAACGTAGAAAAGCCGGAAAAGAGTTATTCTTTCAAAAATTGACTGGTTTTGGATGTTGTGTTGGTGGCACCACAGGTTCCTCATCTCCATGGCTTTCTCACAAGTTTCTCCTCTGAGCTGATCCCTGCAATTTTGTAAACCTGTCTTTTTATGCATCTTCTGGTTATTATCTACCTATGAAGTAATGTTAGTTTTTCTGCTGAGCGGCTTTATTTCCCCTTGTGTATTTCTCAAGTTTTTCACGGTAGCCTCCATCTGACTATTTCCATTATATATTGTGAATTCCTGTGCTTCTGTCCTTGGCCAGTATCCTACCCTGTGTTAGGGCTGGTCCAGATGTCTTTAACAGTTTGTTAGTTTGTAGAAATGTCTACTGTTCAACAGCACTGGCACACCTCATAAAAATGTTTAAAATGTGCTTTCTTGTTGGAGCTTAGCTACAGTCTTTATGTAATCTATTCCTGTGTTCTTTCTCGATAAGACATAGCATGTGGCATTTGGTGATTGGCTTACAGTGAAGCTTTACTCTTTGTACAGTCACTTGGCATTCTGCTCATCTCAATCAGTGCAGGACACCACCACATTTCCACACTGGAAGGCATTCTTTAGTAAACCTTTTCACTGAACTGCTGAGTCAGAGGAATTTTTACAATCACAAGTAAGAAAAGAATCCATGTTTGCCCTTTACGCAGTCTAATGTCTAGGGAATAATTCATAGTTTTTACTGCTGCTTCTCTCTACTGCTTTCCACAAAAAAATGAAGTCACGCAACTATCCTGCATTGTATGAAATAAATCATGTAAAAAGAATAGTTCTGCATTGACCTTTTCATTTATAATAACCTTCTTACAGTAATAGATACAGAGATGTTGGATAGAAATGTCACTTCTCTTCCTAGATTTGTTCTTTTAAATATGCACACTCAGTGTATCTTTTTGTATGTCGTCAGGAAAAAAGAGTTTATGGCCTTTCACCTCTATTTCTTCCAAGAGCAGGAAACAGGAGTTTGAACTGACTGACCTATTCAGCTCCAGAGCGTTCATAGCACGGAGATTTCTGGCCTATTTATGTGGCTGTGTGGTGAAAGCTGATGTTGCCTGGCAGGGTAGTAATAAAATATTTGTGATGGAGATGTCAAACCAAGCTCATAATTCTGGGCTATTCCCAAAATGCAGAAGCCATTTATTTTGGCTGAGTTTTTTAACTGGTATCCTGTTACCCAAGGAAAAGGCTCTGGAATTGATTAACTGCACACAAAGACTTGGTCTGTGTAGATTTTCATTAGGAAAGAACCATTCGTCTTACGTTTTTCTCCATTACTTGCCTTCACTTGCTGTGAACAATGTATGCACATCCAGTTTTGCTTTAAAAAAGAAAAAAATTCTATCTGCTTTTGTCACAGGTGTATTGTGTTTAAACTGACACTTTTTTCAACATCTGTTTCAAGTGCAATCTACTTCTCTCCTGTATCTATAATAATAAACCTTAAACGTACATATCTTAAAAAGTAGCTGTGTCAGGCTGAGCCATCCTTTTCATTGGAGGCTGTGCATACAGTGAGACAGCAGCTTGGTAAGAAGTTATAGTTTAGCATGCACAAAGCAAAATGAAAAACATCTTAGAATAAACAGTAAGTTTAGTTCAGAAAAGGAGCAAAATATTTCAGTAGGTTTAATGTTAGGATGGGGCCATGGCAAAACCAAGATGTTACTGTTAGATAACTTTTCTTTCACTTCCCTACCCCTGCCTTTTTCAATTGTTGTATTATTTGCATATTTAGATATGTCAGTGAAGCTTTTCGATGCTGAGCAATTAGCTGGTACCATAGAATTGTTTCCTGTAGGGCTTGATTGCTGCCTGACTGTGAAATACTTGATCTCATTTGAACCAGAACTCCTAAACATAATGTTTGAAAATGAAACTTGTGACTTTGGTTCCTAAGATACTTGGGTTCCAGCTTTGACTTTTTGGAATACAGGCACTCTGCAATTTTTCAAGAACAATTTGAAGATGTACTAAGTTTTGAAATTGTAACTTATTTTTATAGTATTTTTATTATGTTTTAAGTCAGCCTTAAATTTTTTCACACTTCACATTTAATTGACACCATGTTACGTCAGCTCATTTTCATTACAGATTTTCCAGTGAAATAATTTGTCTTAGTAAAAGCAGAAGGCACATTGTTTTTAAACTACAAAATACCGCTGTGTTGGGATCTTGGAGAGCACAGAGATGTTATATGTACATCTCAGTGAGTGAGCATGCCTTCTTCATCCTTTCTGAATGTTACTGTTCACTTCTTGCTCACTCCTGGAGATTCATGCAGAGCCTGCTCTCAGAAGAATGTTTGTCTAAGTTGTTTGCTCGTGTCAAGTAACGTGGCATTCTGCTGAGGTGGTCTCTGTTTGTTCATAGTCCTGTTCAAGAATCCAGGCTCTGGCTTGATACATTTGTGACATATCAATGGTATGTTTCTAATAATGTGGAAGCTCTGATGTTTTCTGGCTTGTAATGCAATGACTTGGGAACAGGAAGAGTACAGGCAGGATTAATGCTGTGTGAATGCACAGTCTTGGGGAGATAACAAAAGATGGACATTTCACCAGAGACTGACTCATTTTTCATATATTTGAGAGGGCATGGGAAGAAATCGGGATTGAAGTAGCACAGCAGATCCTTACTTATTAGCCAGAAAGAGGAGAAAAGATCTTATCCAGCAAGGCTGCACAAGATTGCATTGCATTTTAGTTACTGACAGGAAGTGATTTTTCTTAAACCGAAATTGCAAACAAATGATGAAGAAGGGCTTGAAGGTTACCCAAGTGTGAAGCCTGTTCATGCAATGTGACTAATAAATATTCTGTAAATATTTATACCAGTTTGATGTAGTCTTAAACTCCAATATCCTGAAAGTAATTGTTTTTTAAAAACGAGTGTGAGTAAATTCTTTCACCACCCATAGTCTTGTCTCCCTTGTGGGTGCTAGATGTTGACTGTTCCCATATTATATGCATGCATGTGCCTATGGTTTGCACATGGTTTGGGGGGCATTTTGTGGTTGTGGGGTTTTTTTATTGTTACTTGTAGAAACCACAATCGCCTTGTTGTAGTTCTTATTTTGCATTATGGAGAAGCAGATCAGTTAATCAGCAGACTGTAAATTTGTTTTAGGCTTTTAATTGACAGACTGGAGATTTGTTGTAGGCTTTAGACGGCTTCCCCCACAAACCATTAAAAATTCTCTCTTGTTCTGTGGAGTTTCATTTTCAGCCATGCCTACTGTCCTCCTGAAATGCTGCTTAGGTAGAAATGAGAAACCAAGCATTCCGAAATCACAGAACAACAGACTCCTACATTTTTTACTAACATCCTGATGTGTGAGAACTGGTTATTGTTTTTACACACACACATAGAATAAGCTGAGTTGGACCAAGGATCATTGAGTCCAGCTCCTGGCCCTGCACAGGATACCCCAAGAGTCACACCATGTGCCTGAGAGTGTTGTCCAAAAGCTCCTTGAACTCTGTCAACTTTGATGTTGTGACCGCTTCCCTGGGAAGCCTGTTCCAGTGCCCAAACCTGTTTTCCACTTCTGTAAAATGGATTCCTTTTGGAATTACAGAGCTTGTTTCTAAGAAAAATCTTTTGACCCATTTCAGTGCTTAACACTGTCAGTCTCGATTTCTGCTTTTAGCTTTTTCATAGCTTTGCTGCAAGCACTGTTCCTATTCCATCCCCCAGTTCTCTGTTTTCAATTTCAGATATATGTAGGCTATTATGCCCTCTCAGCCAAATGTTTCTCATGCTATTAATTATTGGTGTTCAGATATATTTTTTTTTTACTGGCTAAATTCTGCATTCGTATCCTTTATTACAGAAGTGCTACGAATGTTACCTTAGCTAAGAGTCTCAGGAAATGGGGCTTGTAACTCAATTACAGCAGTCTCTTTACAAAAGAAAAACAAAAACAAAACAAAAAAAAGAAACCACAGCCCCACTATAAATGTACTACAGTCTTGAACTGAAATTCTCAACTTTTTATAAATAAAATGAGTTTTCAGAAATGTAGAAAAAAGTGCAACTGTAGTGATGGTGCTTTTGGGTTTTTTCTGAGCTTTAGGAATAATAACCGGTGAAAGGCATCTCCTCTCTTTACTTGAATTTAGAAATTGTGTAAAATTCTCTAGTTGTGTGGATTTTCCTTGGGAATGATGCTAAATAACAGCCTTCTATTACAGTATAGTCAAAGTGAAAAATTGTTAGCTACTGTTGAGACATCACATAGTCTGTTTATCTGTGGCACCTATTATCCCAAGTAGCTAGGGAACCTGATATTGTCAAGGAAAATTGTGATTTACTTTCACACATCCACAAGAAGGTTTTTAGAGCTAGAATTAAAATTAAGACACAGCTTTACTCTCAGACTTTTCAGACTTTTAGAAGCAAGATAGCACATAAGCATGTTGTTATCAACAGAATTAAAGCATCTGCTGCAGATTGTATCCTACCTGAATATGGACAGCTTTTTGAATGGGAGAGTAATAGATCACATCTTTCAGATTTTAAGCAAAGTCAGTAATCTCATCCAATGAGATTATTCTGCCCCAAGCTTCAATTTCATCTTCTTCTGCTCACCACCCTGCTAATGACTGAGGTTTCTGGAGTAGCTCCCAGATTCATGGCAAGGCATCAAATCTGCTGATGGCAATGAATGATTAATGGCAGTGCATCAAATCTGTTTGAGACATACAGATAAAGCCTGGCTACAATGCCTCTGTTTTCTTCATAGAAGCAGATGCTTTAATCTAAATTGTGACTGTTGTAATTAATCGTACAAGATCTTGGGAAAGACATGAGAAGTGCTGATATCCGTGCTGTTTGTCTGTCGTACTACACCAGTTTTGTCATAAAATGCAAGTTAGGATCGTTTTTCTCTTCATGAGACCAGATACAGGAGGTACAAAACTAACCAGTCCTTTTTTAGTGATAAAAGAATAAATGGCTTTTACATCTTGTTAGAAGATAGATGCAGGATGCTTAGTGTTGCAAAAAATATACTTTCAGTAGTTTACTTTTTTTTCTTTTACATATGTATTTCATTGTACTTTCCTACTTTTAATTAACCACATCTTATTTTAGGATGCTTCCCATTTGATAGGTGTCAGCTTTCCTTTCAAGTTGAGTAATATTTTATCACAATGGCACTTCACTCTTTCAGCCAGGATGTTTCACTGGGAATGATTGGTTGGGTTTTGGACTGTACTGTTTGGTTTTTTGTTTGCTTGTTAAAAAATTCTCAAAAATCTCTAAAACAATCCATTATGTTTGCCATCAAGCACAAATTAATGTTGAAAACTCCTGTTTTCCAGCAAACAGATTACATGTACCTTTGTCAAAATGGCAGGCCATGCAAAATTCAGTATCTAACAGTTTTTGGTTTTGGCTCTTAGTAGGATTTAACTGACAAGTAAGACACTCAGATGATCCAAAAAATCCTGATGTCTGTACACTGTATGAAATCTACTTTCAATTAACTGCATAAACTTATATTGAACAGTCAATAGTCTTGACTTGTGAAGACTTTAAGATGCCTTACAATGTCTAGGCTTTGATTATTGTCCTGACTTTGCAGTGGTTAAAGTTCTGATACACTTCCCTTAAACAGATTTCCCTACGTAACTGGGGATAAAATTAACTCTTGAAATGTCTTTACTAATTTTTAAGAAAAAAATTCTGAGTGCTTTTCTTTTTGAATGGGAAAATGTTCTTAAAACCTACATTTCCTTTGAGCAAGGGACAGAGAGACAGACTTTAGCAATGTCATAGCTGGGTGTCTTGGGGTGATTCTATCATGTGTATCCCCTATCATGCTCTATGCCCAAAAAGTTACTTGGTTACTTGGCTTTACTGATACTTTGCTCTTGCGTTCCTTGTTTTTTCTTTAAATCGCTTCCAGAGATTGATATTGAGCGTTGCGTTCGCGAGTCCATCAACCTGTTCCGCTGGACTCCAAAGAGTGCCACCTACAGGCAATATGCGCAGCCTCCACGGCCAGCCCCTGAGAGCAACGGCACGAGAAGCTCCATGTCCTGCTTTTCAGCAGACTACCAGGAAGCTCCTCGAAGTGACCTAGTAAGTAACCTGGGAATTGGAGGGGGGAGAGTTGTTCAGATTACGTGCTTCTCCTGTCTCGCCCAACTCCTGCTCCTTCAGTCCTGTTACCACAACAAACAGGTCACCTGCAGAACTACAAACAGGCTTTCTCATAGGAGAAAAGCAGTAAAAAGAACAGTTTGCCAGTGAGAAATAGGGAACTGGAAAGTGATGCAGGCAGCTCTGGCTGCTTTTTCCATCTTGGCATGTCAGGTAAAGGATGTGCCACAATTATTTTGAGAGTTTAGTAGGTGAGTTATGCCTGTGTTTATCTTGGCAGAGAGTAACAAGTAACTAAGAGAATATCTGCATTAAATAGATGCTCAGTTTAGTAATAAGATTTTTCTTCTCTCTCTGTAGTAGAATCTAATGATTGTTTCTCTTGTCTGATGCACTGTCTGAAGACTGGTGATTTAAAATGATTCCTTTTCTTCCTCTCAGCAGTATAAATCTAGTTAGTCTTTTAAAAATTAAATTTTATTTTGTTGGGTTTTTTTTTCTTCCACCTTCTCCTGCAATCATTTCATTCATGAGCACATTCCAGTAATAGGGAAAGTATATATAGACCTGCTATATCTATTTGGTGAATTGCGTTAGGTTTTAGTCTTTCCATTTGTTTTTCCTAACTGCTAGGAAACTAAGAAGTGTTGTCACTCAAGTGACTCTCTACTTTTTAGTCCTTAAACTGGAGCTTGATATTCAGTCATTTTCTTGTCTTTTATTTTAGTTTTTATTTTATTTCTATTGTAATTTCTGGAAGCCTTGGCTACAAATTCAGGACTGTGAGTACAGACATGCAAATGAAGAACAAAAGGAAACTTCAAAGATCTTAAAGGATTTAGGAAACAATAGGTGGATGTAGAAAGGCAGTGGGGAAGAAAAATGAAATTACAGGGGCATATTGGTTGTTGTCATCTAGGAATTGTAGCCAGCACAACTGCTGCTCTGCTGCTGTAGAGATATGTAGAGAGGCTTTCTGAAGGAGCCAAGGGCTGCACTTTCATAGAGTAGTTCAGATAGGTCCTCCTAAGGTCATCTGGTACAAATTCGTGCAGAAAACACATCTGACACTGAATTCAGATGGGGTTGCCCAGGACTTTGATCCGTCAGGTCAAGAAAACTTCCAAGGAAAGTATTCAGTCTCTCTTGGTAGTCTGGTCGGATGCCTGACAGTGCTAACAGTGAAGATGATTTTGTGTATGTGCTAGCTTTTCTGAATGTTATAAAAAAGAGTAAAAAACAAAGTCTTCTGATTCTCAGGCATTTGCTTGTGCCTTTATGTATACAAGCAAGAGTCAAAGCACTTGGTTGTAGCAAAGAGGGAGACGGGGGAAAGCAGAACTGGTCTACTGAACTAATAAATAGCAAAAAGATTTGTATTTGTAACAGAGATAAAATCCTTATTTCAGGTCAAGCAAGGTTCTTTCAGTATTCTTCCATTTCCTGAGAAATATCTTGGATGTTTTTTTCCTGGTAGTGATTTTATTTGCATACCAGAAGTTGTGTTTGTTTATAATGTCAGTAATTAAGCTCATCCATCCCACAATTTCCAAGAAACTAAGCAAATGTTTTCAGTATGTTAAAGAGGAGAGAAATAAATACTAAAACTTCTATTGCCTTCTCTTTCATTTCGACTTCTGTCTACTTAACAGCAAAGACTTCTTCATTTACTGCAGTGCAGCTGAAGGTTTAACATCTTTTGAAGCACAAGTATATTGGATCTTTTGGTTACTGCTGTATTTCGTTTTTTAGCTCATCATATGAAAGAGAGCTGTATAGATTCTGGAATCTGTACAGAAATATGTGAGCAAAGAGGAAACTAATCTCCTGGACAAAAGAAAGACTATTCATATCTTAAGTTATAGTCTGCAAATGTGTTGTTTGCTCTCATGTGCTGTATTATTTTGTCAGATTTTGAGACAGATAGATACAAGTCAAGTATGTTATGATTCAGTCAGGAGCCATAGTTCAGACTTGGAAAATCCCGTGTAACATGAGTCCATAATAACCTACCTCTCCCAGTTCTGCACTTTTGGATGTTTGTCTCCATGAAATGACGTTTCTCAGGGATGAGAGCAATATTGATAAAAAAAATTGAAATTATTGGTGAAATACACTATTTACAAACAAAGGTGGTGTGGTTTGTGTTTGTTTGGGGATATTTTTAACCTTAATCCTGGAAGTATCTATCTCTTTCTTCAGACATGCCCTCTACTGGTGTTTGCTGCCATGGGGAAACTTTTTATCTACTTGAAAGCAGTGAAACCTGAGTTCAATCTTTAGTACACACAGTAGCCTTTACTGGATTTTCTAAAACACCATTGTGTCCTTGCTCTTCAGTTTAGCTCTTAAAAAAATAACTTTACTGATTCCTTACCTATTTAGTTGGTCATTCTTTGGACAAGTACTTTGCGCTGCATTTCTATCTTCAGTTTTATATTTGTGGGTCACCCCTGTATTTTAAAATGGGTAGGATATGAAACAATTCCTTTGTGAAGAAAGTTGTGGGTTTGCTTCTGAAGGTAATTTATGACTTCTTGAAACATTAAATGTTTATTGTTTTAAATTGTAAACACCAGCTGTCTCTTACCTCTATATTTGTGTTTTCTTTCTACACTGCTTCAGTTCGTTTTTGAAGTGCTTTTTACTGGCTACTCAAATATTTGTGTGTATCTGCATGTTACTGTGCTTTGGTTAATAATAACAGGAGAAGTATTTCCCCTCTGGGTGTGCATTTTTCTCCCTAAATCAGCAGTCAGTAAAACAAAACTGCTTTGACTCTTTTTATCACTAGCATTGCTTAGTTTTTATTTTAGTGACATCTATCTGCAACTTCATAAATAGGCTTGGGTGCTCTCTTTTTTCCTCCTGGACATGTGTGTTGCTTAATCTTTTACTCTTTCAGCCAGCAAGCATATTTCTACTGAGATAAAATCTCAAGGAGGAAATAGTTTCAGAGAGAATGAATGTGCGTCTTAAGTGGGTTTGCATGTTTATTTGAGAAAGATAAAACATCAAAAACAACAACGGAAAAAAACCTTTAAATTCACTACTGAATTTACACTACAATCTACTCAGTTTTGTGTCTGTAACTTTTCTTTACCAGTACATGGATGATTTTTTATGTTCTTACTCTTCCTGAAACTTACTTGCATACCCTGGAAGCTCCCAAAGTATTTTTCCTGAGTGTCCAGGAGTCACAGAGACAAATAACACTGTAATATAAAAATTGTCTGCTGTATCTGTCTCCATTATCTTAGATATGGTAGACATACACTCTCTCCAGCTATTTCCATAATTCTAAATAAAAAGGAGAAAATGTTGCAGCTTCTCTATCAATATCTGCTCACGTGTGAACTCACAGAAATGCAGAAACTGATAAAATTGCAGCTTTGCCTTGTTCTTCTACTCACAAGCCTCTTTTCAAGGGTGGGAGTTCCTGAGAGATGTTTAGGAATGAAAGCATTCAACTGGAAAAATATTTACCAGATGATTATTGATCCTTGCACTGATTTAAATGCCAACAGTCCAGTTCAGCTTTTAGTTTTTGATGAAGCAGTAGAAACACCCAAGCAGCAACATGACTTAATGGCTTGAACAACACGAATATTAAAAACATGTTTTTATCAGAAATAGTATGAGCAAAGTTTCCTGGTGATAACTTTCCTTTGCTAATAATTAAGGATAGCTTGTGTGATAGACTTCCTACAGATGGGAATTCAGGCCTTTTTGTCATACAGCAGCACTTGCTTCTGAGTTCCTGTGTGCACCTAGGAAGTATTTGTCCATATAAAATATATTGGTTAGGTTTATATTAAACCATTAAATAACTGATGTGTAAATCCATTTATTCTTCAAAAAGAAGCATGGTCAGTAGTGTATACCAACACTTCTATTTCAGTGTACAAGCTAAGAAACGTCTGTATGATGCTCATGCTGTTCATAATGGCTGTTACTTATACTCTGCCTAAAGGGTCTTCTGACTGCCTTGACCCATTTCAGGTTTCTTTTGTCTTCTATTTTTGTATGGAACTTGGTTGTGTTTTCCTCTTCCGTTGTTCTTACACTCAACAGAAAGCTGTTACTCAGATTTTTCTGTAGTTCCAATTGTGCAAAGCATTAACTGATCAGGATCTCAGTTAATGCTTCTAATTTATTTCACATTTGCCTTTGATGCTGCTGTTTTTCTGGTTGTAGCTGCCAACAGCTTGATTGAGAAGTTGGGGTTATTTGTCATTTTTTAGATGAGTTGGTTAAAATGCACTTTTTATGTCACTCTCTTGTGAGTGAATAAACAAGTCTCTGTTTAATTAGGTGTGTCATAAGCCCATCACAGTCTGGCAAATATTTTAGGAATTGTTGCAAACTTCAAAACTTTCTCTGTTTATTGGTTACCTTTTTAAAGTTCTTTTGATACTTATAAACCAGGCAGCCAGCTACCAGGAAGTGGGGAGTGTAGAGAAACCTCTGCTTCCAGTACTTTGGTTCTGCAGATTAAATTATCTGAAGGAAGCCTTATTTAGCACCTTCTTTACTCTGACTGGTCTTAAAAATCTATATATATTTTCTATAGTTTTAGGCCTTTTTCTGGTAGAAGATGAGGCATTAAATCAATTGCCAGAGTGGATGAAATACAAAGTATAAGGCTCAGGAAATAACTGATGTTAAGTGTTAAAGTCTCTGATGAATGCTGTGGGTGTTTTTTTAAGTTGTAATAAAAATTGCAATTATTTTAATTGGATGTAAACTCATTGAAACAAATGTACTGCTTAGTTGAGACAGAACTAAAGGAGTATGTTTGTAATGATCTAAATATTATTTATGTGAGACTGTAATAGTTTGTGAAACACACTAGATCATATTTAAGGATTGTAATAGTTTGTGAGACACTCTAGATCATATTTAAGGATTGCAAGCTTGTTTTGCACAGTCTTGGTTTTCAGGTCTCCTTAGGATGTGTTTTATCTGCTTTGAATGTAAAATGGGGCAGTTGGAGCAGCCAGAGTACTCTGCTGCAGCCTTAGGCTCAGGTTCTGGATTCACTGATTGTCCACTAGTCCTTCCTCACAAGCGTTTGCAATTATACCCACTTTGAAGTTGAAAGCTGGGTGTATTTGACCTTTTAGACCTCCCACAATTGGGATTCCATGACTGATTAACAAATGTACAGAGGGGGAAAGGGTAATTTTCCCAGTAAAATTAATTATTTTTTAAGAATCTAGCTGATTCTTTCTCTCTGTATCTTGTAGGAATGTTCTTTTTAATTTTTTTTCCCAATTTGGAAGTTGTTTTAAAATCAGGTTCTAGGTTTGATAGCCTTTGATCAATTAAATACTAGGAGTTTCTTTTTTCTTCCTCTTTGGTTTTTTTTCAGTTTTGTCATACTACTGAAGAAAATAAATTGACTTTAAAAATCGTAAGTAGTAGCCACTGTGTGGGACTATAAGGAATATGGCAGCTATCTTCATCACTCTTTGACGTTTGGAACTTATTGATGGATGAGCTGTTTACAAGACAAAGGTTGGGTCCACAATAAAGTAGTAAACAGAGCAGAATAGTGCATTCAAGTTTGCTGCAGCTATTAAATAGTTTGAATTCAAGGTAACTTCGTTTTTCCTTTCTGTGTCCAGTTTTAGCCCCTGTGGAGTGCATCCTGTGAGAAGACATTGTCTGAAATGCCTGTGGTAGCACTGGTAGCGTGGTCTGATGTCAGTTCTCACCAAAGAAAATTATCAGAATATTGAAATGAAAAATGGTGGCACATCCAATGCATGGAAAATATTAATAAATAATTACACACCTCCATGTTTTAGTAATTTTTCAGGCTCTAGTGGTCCTGATTTGCAATCTGGCTGGCTGACTGAAGACACAATTTTTATTTTGTTTGTTTTCATGTATTTTATGACTGACTCATTTTATCTTTGAGAGGGAGGTCTATAGTGGAAATAAGTCTTTTTGGCAACCAAAGCCAAACTAGAGTTTCCTGTGTGACAATTTCCTTTCATACCTTGTTAAATAATCCATATTCTATAAAAAAAAATAGTGATCTGCATCTAAAAAAGGGGAAATGGAAGAGCAGTGCAGTATTTATGTGAATTTACTTTAGAAGGGAAGTACCAGTCAAAATAACCCACTGAGTGTGTTAAAATACACTTTAGGACCAGCACGGATTTAAATAGCTTAATGCTTCATTCAGCTTCTGATAAGCATGATTAGATACTGCAGAGAGGAATTCTCCACTTGGTGTTACATTTTTTGTGTGTGCTTGTAGCATTAGAAATAATGGAGTTTGGGAGACACTTTTTAAGTTTTGGAGGAGAAAAACTGAAGGATCTCAGTGATTTGTCTCACACACAGATATGCTCAGGTGCACAGCTATAGCTACCTACGAGTCACAGCAACTCTAATTCCAGCTTGCAGCAATTCCTGTGTGTGCCATATACTGCTGCTGTGAAAGTTAGGTCTTAGAGCATAGTGCTGTGTAACTGTTATTAAGAGAGTTTCCATGGCATGGAGAGGAGGTGTATTATGTCGGCCTAAGGTGCCTTTTCCCTCTGCTCCTCAGTCTTCTGTCCTACCCTATTCTTTTTCTCAACATACGGCTATAGGAGCCTGCCTTAGGCTAGTCTTGAATTTAGGATTCCTCACATTACTTTCTTAGTGCAGCTCAGGCCAGGCTAGGTGCTGTATGTTTTCTCAGTTGAGACAGGATGCAGTGTCATTATGATCTAACTTATTAGGAAGTGCAGTTGGAGGATAGAAGAGACTTTCTGGGTGCAGCTCTCTTGCCTGATGCTGTCGCTGTCTTCTTGCTGTTCATAGCCTTGTACAAATTGTCTGGTGGCCTGTGTCCTTGTGTCAACACCATCTTAATCTATTAGGAAAAGTGTTACACTGTGTATGTATATTTTCTCATCTGACATTATTAGGAGTGGAAAATCTGATTATCAAATGTGTGTGATAGCATAACCAGAAGAAAGAATCCATACTGGTTGCAAAGTTGAGCCTGCACCAAAATTTAGTCATGCAGCCCATCCTGCAAATGTGAATGAATACATTTTAGGCTGATGAGAATAAATGTTGATGATGATTTTCATATAGCTCAACAAAGCTTGGGCCCAGGTCTCTAAAATGGGTGGAATGGTGCAGAAATCCAAGGAGATTTATGTGAAAAGCACATACAGCTTACAGGGCAGCTGTCTGGCTGACCATATTCTCAAACTTCTTCTCAGTTACTCGAATTCAGCACTCATCTTAATAGTCACAAGTTAAGGGAGAGCCTGAACAGTACGTTTTGACAGGCTTCACAGTGATAAATAACTGAAAATGTCCTAGAGCTGCCATTGTTAATGCCAGCTCAGAAAGCAGGAATGTGAATAAATAGCAACTACGGATGAAAAAAGGTAGATTGTCTAAATCCAAGGTCTCTGACCATATATTGATTACATTATGAAGAGAATGCCTATGAAAGTTGCAGTTTGCATTGAGATGTGATATTAAATTCTGGTTGGTTTTGTTTTTAAAGAGGGCAGGGGAATCTCTGACTGTTTCCTAAAGATTCTGTAATAATTTTTTCTCAAATCAGAGGAATGCAGTTTCTTGTCAAGGACAGAGCATCTATCAAGAGGGGGGAAAAGAGGCACTGATGGAAAGCATTCAAGGCTGGCAAGATCATTCTTGCTCCTGCTTTTCCTTTGAGTTTTATTGCACATTAAGGTATCCTGTGAGTATTTTCAGGCACGACTGGATTATGTCTCAGCTTTGTATTTTGAAATGATTCCATGCAGTGGTGAGCAGCTTTTACCTTTTTTATCATGTCAGGGGCAATAACTGAGAGTTTGCAGCGTGTCTGCCCTGCTGCATGCAGGGGAATATCTTGACTTTCAGCCCTGCTGACTCAGTTTATTCGCTCAATTATGTTATTCCATTGACAGAGGTTTCCTTAATAATGAGCTGGTTTGGCAAGCAGAGCTCGCTTCCGTTTTTTGTAGACTGCCTACAAAGTTGTGTGCAGACATTTGGAGGATGTTTATGATTGACAGTGGCTGGAAGTTGCTGTTTGCAGTGGCTGGAAGTTGCTGTTTGCACTTCCCAAGGTGTGAGTTGTGGAGCAGGGAGCTTTGTGGGGGGGGCAGGATGGTGGAGGGGGTGGAAGAGTACAGATTGCAAAATGAAATGGAGCAAACTTGAATAGGAAGTAGACGGAGAGGGAGCATAGAGAAGGTAGACACCAATGTCTTGACTAGGAAATATGAGAAGCAGAATGTGATGGCCACAGAGGACTGAATCTGAAGTGTAAGAATCAGTTTGCTGGAGAAATTGTGTAGAGAACGCTGGCTCTCAAGTGTTGAAAAATTGTAGAAACGAGTTCCTAAAATCTGGAATTTTGGCTGTTCCTCCTTTATAGACAGTAGCAATTGAACATCAAAAAACACTGAATCCTTTTTGTATGACCCTTTGCTAGTAGTTGTCATTAAAAATGGTGGGGAGGGGGATGGGAGGGCTTAAACCATTATCTTATAAGCTTTTTAAAAAATGTTTTTGAAGTCTTATTTCTGTGTACATGCATATACTGATTTCAGAAATATGTTTGAAAAATATGGAATGACATCTTTCAGGAAACATGTTTCTTCGTAAAGGACCTTGATATTTTGAATAGAGTATTTTACTTGAACCCCAGATTTTAATTATACTGACTGAATTATAATTAAATTAAAGTATAAACTGATACTTTTAATTATACAGGCTGAAGTTCCTAATATATTAAATAAGCTGCACTAAGTTTTGCCAGCTTCAAAGACATAGGAGAGAAACCCTGCGTCTACTCAGATAAAGCTATTCTTTCCATGGATAGAAAGTTCCTTTATAGCTTCTGTGTTTATCAGATGGGACTCTTAAATTCAGGTTCAGCAGAACTAAAGATACTTGGCTATTTTCTCAAAAAAAAAAAAAGTGTATATCTTCATTTAATAGCCATGATGAAATGCCTGGGAGAGATTACAGGCTAATGGGAAAAGAGATAGGAGCTGTGATTGTACCAGCCTCATGTTCTGGAGTTCTTTAATCTTTCTGAAACTTGACTTCCAAATTGAAAATGGTTAAGCAGCTTTAATTCCTAATATTTAAAAAAAAATTAAATTCTTAATGCCTATTTCTTCTTATTAAGAGCGGTAAATGCATATGGATTAGCAATTCTCAGGCCTATTTGAAAATTAACGGGGTGAGAAGAATAAGTACTTTGAAAGTAAAGATTGTAGGGTGTTGTCAGAGAAACTTCTGGGCGACAAGGAGACCTCAGACTTCAGCTTAAGTACTCTTTCTGCTATTGCCATCCTGCTTATTAAGCAGTCTTCCCTGACAAACAGTTTCTTATAGCTGAATAGTCTAAAGCAAGATTCATGCTTGTAGTTAGAATATACTAAAATAAGTTTCTCTTCACAGGAAAACAGATAAAGTAGTTTAAGTAGTAAGCTCAGTATCTTAGCACATGTAGACTTGTGTGCACCTGGATGTGTGAAAATGTGAGTGTCTTTCTGATAATTTTTATGTTTCCTAAGTAATGACAGCAAGTATATGAGTATGCTCTGTATATGAGCAGTACTCAATTTCAGTATTGTTGTTAGTATGCAGTTTCTTACACAATCTCTAAAACACGAGTTTGTAACTGGACTTTTAACTACCTTCTGGCACTGTGTTTTAAGTAGAGTTTTTGCCTTTTTTGAGAAAGAGTGGGGTTTTTTTTTAGAAAGTATGTACCATGTCTGCCTTGGAAAATAGTAAATAGATCACAGCAGGAAGATAACTGAAAGGAAGAAACATGCATTTTATATATGTGATAAGCTTTTAATGTTTTTTTAAGCTTTTCCCAGTGGTTATCCTGGCTTTTTTTTTTTTTTTTTTTTTTTTTTTTTTTTTTATTTATCATGTTTGTACTCCCTATAGAGTATTACTAGCATGGGAGTTTTGGGTTGTGAGATAATCATTAGGCTCCCTTCATTGTTGAAAACAAAAAAAAATTACAGATGATAAATACAACAAGATACTGTAAGTAGCTATCCTGAGATGTGCCTACATGCAACTTAATGTAGCTGAAATCAAAGTCTCATTTGCATACTACAGCTTGTTCACAATTTGTTGGATATTTATAAATAATTACTAAGAGACTGTCAGTGCCATAAACTTTTTCTGAGTATAGCTAACCAAACTTAAATGATTTGGTTTAAAGTGAACCCTCTTCCTTCCTTCACCTACTTTTCCTTCTGGTTCTTCACAGCTGGAAAGCAATGCCCACAACGACATAGTAAAGCCTAAACAGGGAATTGAAGCAAATAGTAGTGAAAAATGTGAAGTCTCCTGTCTAAAATGTCAGCCTATATCTTGTACATCTCCTCTTATTTGTCCATGCTGAGGCAAAGGGAGTAGGCACTGAGGTGATAGACAACAGCTGCAACACTGTTGTGTAGAGGAGTAGGAAACGTGTCAAAGGTTCAGAAGAATCTGCAAGATTTGTGTGTTCATTGGCTGTGACGGCCTGAAGAGCTGATTAAACTCAAGTCCAGTTTCTGTAGTAGTTTCTTGCAGTTTCCAAGTATCTGTAGCAGGATGGTGGTTATGAAGAGGAGGTGTGAGGACAGGGTAGAAGAACTGACGGCTTGATGTTAGCCATTTTTAGCTTTTGCTGACTGACAGTTCATTAGAAAATTCCTGTGAGAAAATGCTTGAGATGAAATATAGTTGTTACCCAATACAGCAGATATAGGAATTTTTTTTATGTAATTAACAAAGATTATCTTATAAGTGCATGCATATATTTCACTTTGCAATTTGAAGGAAATAAATTAGTCTGATAAAATAGCTGTTAGAGAAAGAATTGATTCAGCAATTCTATTTCCAGCAAGTCTGTTGAGAAGCTTCAGTTTTGTTCAAAGCCTATATAGAGATGTTGTATCACTGAATCTACCATTAAGGCAGATCTGAACATAGTAGGTCAAGGCAAAGGTGGTTGTAAAATTCACAGCCGAATGTGTGTCTCCTTATTTTCAACCCAGTTAAAGGGAAAGAATGCTTGTCCTGGTTATTAAAACCTATTAGCAGGACAGATAGTGTGTACCTGTAAAACACTTTGTATGGCTTTATACTTTTAGATAAAGAGCAAATGTTTTTATATCAGATTAGGTGAACTTTGGTTGGTTTGTTTTCTGCTGTAGACTTCATGCTTTCTTTTTAAGGTTTCATTCTTTCCGGAGGCATTCATCCCATCAACTGGATGGGACAACTGAATGGGACAACTGAATAGACAAGAGCTGTATAAATAAAAATAGGAAGTGGTTTTGTAATTAGAGTCCAACATAATGTGGATGTTACTCCAGAAGACTTAATTCGGGTCATCTCAGCCAGGTTCACTGACTTTGCTACCCAAGTGTTTATTGTCGCCTGTAATCATGTGAACGTGCTTCAAGGACTGAACTCTTTGCAGCAGACTTGCTTCCCTTCTCTCCTTGGTGTTGCTCCTCTAACATGCTCCTGAGGCAGAAGCTGTTGTCTGAGGAGAGTGTAGAGATGTCTGCCAGTTTGTCATCAGGCAAATTAAGCTGTGTCAGCCAAGTGTGTATTTATGTAATCAGTATTTTTTCTGCATTACTGCCTTTCTTGAGTCTTGCAAATGTGTCTGCTGTGAATTCCTTAGACATGGGACTGCTGAATTAGTTTGGCAAGTCTGAAGTTTGTGAGAAGAGTTTGACTTTTTTCTTCCTCCTCCCGTTTAATGCAATTCATTTCCTTGGATGACTCCTGGGAAAATTCAGCTATTCAGCTGGGAGTTGGCTGTGCCCTGTAACGCTGGTTTTTTTATGGAAGCAGGTCTCCCTTGGGTATTGACTATTCTTTTGAAACAAATAATACATTATCCATAAATTATGCATTTTTCTAATTATAAAATGTCTTGACTCTGTTTTTTTGAACTTGGAAGGAAATGATGTGTTGAGACTAGCAATTTGTAACTTCTTTTGTTTTGAATGTTATTATATACAATGGAAAAGGCAGTTCGGTGAGGTAATATTCCCCGAAGTAGAATTACTGATTTTGTTTGTAATTTTGAGGGGTTTTGAATAACTTTACAGCAGAGGTATTTCTAAGTCCTGGACTGTCTTAAGAAGCTTTTTCTGGGACATAACTCAAAAAAATGTGTATGTCTCTCTGTTTTGTCTAGCATATTCCCTAAATTTGGAATAGTCCTCAGATTAAATGAGGAACTAGTATGTTTAAAAACCAAAACAAAAACTAGGGCTAACAAGAGTCACTTGGACTAACACCAATTAGTAATGCCTCCATTTTCTTTAGTGTGCTACTCCTGTTCTCTTGAATCGTGGGGCTATAAGCAAATAATGTATTGGTGTGATTACTGCAATCTAAAACTTAATCTAAAACAATCTAAAACAATCTAACTCAAGTCTAAAAGATAATAGAAGTGGAATATTTTTTAGAAGCAGAAAAATTGTTACTGTGATACTCTTTAAGAATGTGGAGCGTAGAAATTCTAGTACTTGTGAGTATTTCTGAGATAATTCACAGTGAATGTTCTCTTATGGAAAATAATTTCAGGTATTATCATGCTAGTTGGTTGAGTACTATCAGGAATGTGGTGAGTGTTGTGTCATAATCTGTTGCATTCCCCAAAATACATTTTTTAATTTGGTATATATTCATATATCTATACATTTTCTCATCCCCAAAACTAAGATCAAATTTTCTGGATTAGAAAACAGAAATACTATATTTCTATATGTAATATAAATCTTATATTTCTGGTGTCCTGATTTGTGCCTAGTCTTTGGGCTGGGGTAGTAACTGGTATTTAGATAGCTCTGTATCTTTCAGAGACATCCCTGCAGTTTCTGTGGCAAGTTGCCAGTTACTAGCCATCTTTTCTGCTCCAATCATGAGACCTTTCCGTTTCTCTTTCCAGAGAGTGTTTTCTAGCCAATTTACTTACTTTCTGGTGCTAAGAAGTGTTCTGTGGATGTTGTGAGCCTGTCAGCCACAGTGAATAATTCATTAACAGATCACCAACTGAAATTGTTTGCACAGTTTGTCAAACAATTTTTCTATTTTAACAACTTTTAACAGAAGGTAGAGCTATAGTTGTCAGGCATTTGGCACTGCTCTGGAGCTTTTCTGTATGGATAGTTTAACTCTGACTAGTTCAGAGTTATAAGAAAAAGATGTGTTTCTGTCTAACTAGGTCGTTACACTTCGAGGTTGTCAAATAAATATAAGTTTAAAAAAACTCCATGTCTCTAATTCTTTCACCTCTAATATTAATTTTTTTCTTTTAAAGTCTAGGGACTCCATCAAGTTGGATGACCTGAAGGCAGAGGTGTCACCACGAATTTCAGCAGAAGATCTGATTGACTTGTGTGAGTTGACAGGACCTAGTCACTCCAAAACACCTGTAAAGAAAACAAAGCCTAGCAAGCCAAAGCTGCTGGTGGTGGACATCCGTAACAGTGAAGAGTATCCTTCAAATCTGAGTGCTGGCCTTGCTAAATCCTGCTTGTGTCAATTACTTCTTCATTGTCTGCAGACTGATGTGTTAGAATGGTAAATAATGGAAAGAGAGGGATCTGGTAGAGGTGGAGTGGAAGAACTGAAGCCCGGGGGTTTGCGTGGAGAGACCTGGTTTGCAGAGAAGAGGACAATTGTATTTTTTTTTGCCTTCCCATATTAAGTGGTGGGTTTAGTGAAATCATTTTGTACCAGTAGCACAAGTGCTTTAATGCTACGTTTTTCTTTATAACAGGTGTTATCAGCAGACCTTCCCCATTTAATATGACCAATATTTTGGAAAGGTGTGAGACTCTCCGATTAAATGGAAGGGAGATAGAGAAGAGTTGATAGCTCATATGCTTTGCCAGTCCCTCAGTGGAAAATTGATTCCTATTGAGTGTCTTCTAGCTATGTCAGGTAATGCAACCCTGTAGCCACCCTAACTTAAGTCCTCTAGTAGCTAATAATCAGAAAAGACTTAGAGATGTTTTGGGACTATATTTTTACCAGGGTCACTACCCTGTCTACACCTAACTCATGTGTTCCTTTTCAAGTACACAGCTTCTTTGCATGTGGAGTATTTTTTTAATTGTTCGGGCTTGGTTTTTTTCTGAAGTAGTGTAGTTATAGAACTGGGATTGTTTGCATTTTGGAAGGGGTAGTCCTCCAGGAGCACACATCTTGGTCAACATCCATTTGAAAGCGGAAATAACGACAAGACATTATGAGAGATAACTCTAAACATTGCACCAAGTATTTAGGAATATACTTGTTATTGGTTTGTATCACTTTTGTTAAGCATTGCTCATTTCATAATAGCAAAGCTGATGTAGATCGTTTGGGGGTTTTTTGTAGTCTACTCTTAGCTTGCTGTGTCACAAGTGATAATTCCTGGTGGGCTAACGATACTCAATAGAAAATAACAGAAGATTCAGAGTTTAGCCTGGAGAAAAGGAGACTCAAGTAGGGACCTTATCACTCTCTACACTGCCATGGTGGTGGCTGGGATAATGATTGGACTTGGTGATCTTAGAGTCTTTTCTGACCTTAAAAAAAATCCATGATTCTATGAGTTTTAGTCCACCTTTTACTTTGAGAAAGGAATATCATTCCTTTTACCAGTGTCTGGCTTGCTCGTAAAGGTCTCCAAGGATGGGGATTCAACAGGCTCCTGACAGTTTTACCATGAGAAGAGATCTTCCGGTGTCTAACAAATGCACCATGAGGATATTTCCCATATTGTATGCGTATTAGAAGAGTGCAGTTTCTAGACAACGAAGCAAATGATGGATCAGTGCCAGTATTTGGGCTAAAATATGTAGTAAAAATTAAATAATGTTTAAATCTCATTTTTTTCACCTAGTTTGTTAAAATGCCACTTTTAAAGTAATTGTATATGCAGAGAAGCACCTCCACTAACATTTTTTTTTATTTATTTTTTACCAATGTTTATGACAAAGTATGGTGATGTAGAAAAGTAAATATTCTTTCTACTATGTAAAAGTAAATTTATTCTTTACATAGTAGATGGAATTTTGTAATATTCTAAATTAAAACTGTTATTTTCAAGAAATTATTCTTTTATTGTATGCCAAACTTGAACCCTTAATGTGATCTGCTGTGTAGATAAAACAGAATGATCAGAGGAATATAAAAAAGGTAATTTTTCTTTTGCTTGCATGTATTATTTTCATGTATCAGTTAAGGATTCTAATTAAGTAGGTATTCATGTGTCTGAGTAGTTTGACTCCTTATTTTCTGGTCTCCAGTGTTTTTTTTACTCTTGGATCTAGATTGTTGAAAATGAGGTCCTTATTATTCAGATAATAGTAAAAACACAGAGGTTTTTTTTGAGAGATAATTTCTTCATCAAGAGAGACTACTTTTGGACTCCAATTTAAAAGAGAAGTCTCTGGAAGTAAAAGCTGTGAAAGGTTATTGTTACTGCATAGAAAGTTTTGATACTACCGAGTTAAATTATGTTTCTATTTCTACATGCATCATTGTCTTACTAAGGTTACTTCCTAGAAATCACCAAGGAGAAAGCAGGAGGAAAGCAAGTGATATAAAATGCGTAGACTACAATCATCGCACTGAAAGGCTATTATCTGTGTGGGGTAATGGATTTATTTATAAATTCATTAATCATCCTGTAATCAGGATGAAAGGCAAGGTGTTTGCTTTAATGTTTCTATAGCTTTTCCACTACGTTGATAATAGCTTCTACTCTACTGTTATCTTGATCTTATTCTACTCCAGCAGACTAGATTCAAAATTTCAATTATTTCAAAATCATTTGACTTCTGTGAATTAAGTGGGTTTATGAGGCTGTTTCTCCTAGTATGAATTTCTTAATCAGACTTTTTATTTCTGTTTCTTGAATGAGGAGCCATCCTTGAGAGAGGATATCTCCATTAGCTCGAATAGTGCACTTAAGTGACTTCTGATGATGTTTTGGTATGTTTGAAGTTTATGGTAGACTAAAATGTCCTGCCCTTTAAATAATGGGTGGACTGAAATCCTAACATCCATCTGGTATTAAGAGGTAGGAATTATCATTTAAAAGGCTGCCTTGTAGGTAGTAAAATTGCCCTTGAGTGTATTGGTTTGTATGTCAGTTGCAGAAGAAAGTATCTGGTATGTAGAAAGCTGTTAAACTGTCAGCAGTTGTGAATATATGTGGGAAACCATAGGAATACCATGTTCAGTGTCCTGTTCGTTCTTGCAGTAAGGAAACAGGCTTTGTGTTTGTCACAAAATTTCAACAAACTAGGATAGGATCAGACTGTCTGTATGTTTCTGTGGTGTATGTTTTAAAATGTGACAGAACACTGTGAGGTGTTTCAAAAATACGATCATTTTGTATATTTTGGTTTTAGTCTTTTTCACCGTATATGCCTGTCGTGCTAAACTTCACTTTCACTTTGTTTTCTAAGTGCTTTGAGAAAAGCATGAGAGGACTTCCAACAAGTATCAAACATGCTTCATATTTCATAATAGGACCCACATGAAAGCTGAGGGATTGTTTTGTAGTGAATCTCACGTTGCAAGGCCAAGAGCTACTAGCCCTCTTTCCCAGTAGACAGCTTTGTAACAGAAGGCTTTCTAATGAAAAGCTATTATATACAAAGCACTGTTTCAGTTGGCCAGCAATTCTTCTAAGGCTTATTTTGTTAAGCACGCTAGCAGATATATTGGCAGCCTTCCATTCATGTTTTGAAAGTTATAGCTGCACACTTACGGTGTCTCAGTCTGTAGCACAAAATCTTGGCCTTTTTGTTAATTGTCTCAGCAATTAGAACTTTTTTTAAAGACTAGGTCGTATTTCTCTGAGCAGCTAAGTGTACTCAGTAGTTTAAGTAACTAAGTTTGTCCAAAGTTATTTTCTGTCTAAATGATGATCATTTCAGAACCTGATCAATAGCAGTGGGAATTATGTGGTTATAAATGGGGTTGGGGAAGGGGGATTGGCACAGATGAGTGAAGGAGGGATATAATTTTCTCATTCAAAATAGAAATAAACTGACAACAGTAATGAATGATACATGATCATCTTTTGTTCTTTCAAATGTTTTTATATAGCCATGTTTTTCCCACACTATAACAATGATGATCATAAAACTAAAATTGTTATATAAATAATGAGAAACAAATGCTAATATTAAGCAAAGTCAATTAAATCTTACCTCCATTTAAGGCAGCTCCTTTATTTAATAGGATTCTGGGATTTAATTATAAATTTAACTAGCTTTCTGCAAGTACAGGAATAGAGTGACTAGTATCAATATTTGACATTGTGGGTATTTTTGCAGAACTTTGCTGTTTCTCATCTCTTCAAAGCTGTTTCTGCTTCTGTTTGGGGAAGGGGAATACTCCAGGCATGTGTGTACAGTCTATGAAAGTAATTCAGAGTTTTGTCAAGGTCATGGTGGATTTTCAAATTCATAAAAAGCTAGGTAGTAGTATTCCAACTTAATTTTTATTTAAGAGACTTTCACATTCAATATTTGTTTATAAAATCTCATTGAATGATCATTCTCTGAAACTGAAGGTCAGCTAACTGTGATGTCTCAGAGTTGTTTGCTTTTCAATACCCATTATGGACTTGCTGTTAGTGGAACTCAAATAATATACATGATGCTCATTGTCTGGGAATCTGAGGTCATATACATTAGGATTTCAATTTGGATCAAAATTATAGAGGACATAGGGGTTGACAGGAAGTTAGAAGACATTTCCTGATAATCTCTGTTTAGTTTTGGTTCTCATTTTAAGCACCTCATTCCTTTTGCATAAAATACCTCTAGAAGAGGTGCTCCAGCTGCTTATTGGTATTTGGCTCCTGTTAGCAGACTAGAGTTGAAGTGAAATCCACAAAATTGGATGTACTGGGGATACTCGCTCTTTAACACAAAGTATTTAATTTAGCAGATCATTTTTTGTAGTGCTGTGCTGTGTTGGGTCCTTTTTGAACCAAACAGTTCTTCATTCTGTGCTTTCTTTGCTGTGTAGTTTTCCTATGAAGGTTTTTCTCCATATGAGTTAACAGTAAATGAGGTCTGTCAAAATATTCTATCACAAAAGACCAGTGGTGGTGTATCAGGACAGCCAGGATGAAGAGCAGGTTCATCCTACAGTTATTCGTGTACCACAGGTTTCTCTGCCTTTCCGACCTCCTTAACTGATCCTCCTAAGCTTTAACCGTGGCCACATTTCTGGCAGCATCAATGTCCCTTTTGCATCAGCATTTACTGCAGAAGGGGATCTCATCCAGTGCCCAGCAACTGCCACGCTCCAGAGCTTCAAAGGAAGAGTAGTGGTGATTGTAGGAAATGCAGTGAAGAACACAGCTGCTGTAAGTATATTGCTATAATGTATATTTTTATCCTTAGAGATACAGCAATAGCATGCAGACTGGCAGTAATAAAATAAATGCTAGCGTCTGGAAAATTTAGATTAGAATTTTATGTATGATGACAGGATCTGGGGTAATGTTTTTGTTGTTGCTCATTTCTGCTTCTAGACAAAGACGTTTCCCTTCAAATGGTCCACATCTGAGAAGGCTGATGTTTTGAAATGAAATTGCTTGGTATTATCTTCTTCAGCTTTAAAATCTTTACTTTTGTCATGTCAGAGAAGTGACATTGGCACTTCTAATGTGCATCAGTAAGAGCTTTCAAAATTGGCTTGCATTTACTTTTGGTGGTGTTAGGAAGGACACATAAGGTAAGTTGGATGGGGATAGATACGTTATGAAGTACAAAGGAAATAAGATATAATTCGTATTCCTGCTTGTAAGAAACAATGTATTGCCCAATTTTTTAGAATCACTTGTTCCTGCAGTTGTGCTTAGAGAAGAGGAGAATGGTCCTTACTGGTAACTTTTGTATGATATATTTATTGTCAGTGCCTTTAGCTATACACAGAGAATATTCAAACTTGCCTATTCTTTTCTGTGATTAAGTATTTGATGGTGTTGAGAACCTCCAGAGTAACAACTAAAAGTACATAAGTATTTCTTTCACTATACTTCTCTCAGATGAAGGAAAGATATCTTTATATTTTCAGACACTCTTAATTATGGTTTGCCTTTACTTCACGCATTTCTTAAGCCTGTTTACACAAAGGATATGAACTGTAACCCTGATATGACAAGGAGGGCTGTGAATCATTAAAAGGTCTTCATGTCAGGAACAGCAGCAGCATCAGCACAACACATGATGTTGATTTTAATACCTATAGGGAGTTGTAAGTAGAGGGAGAAATCCCTTTCATTAATCTGCATTTCATCATTTAGAAAATTAACTTGTGATATGTATCAGGTTTCTTAAATAGTAACAGAGGTGGCATGAAAGAGACTGGAAACCATCTCGCACATAGTTTCAGTAGTGAGTATCTAGGTTTGTGTGTGAATCCGAGTAAGTTCATGATAGATATTTCATCATGAAATCAGACCGCTTGAATAATCACCATTCCCCACTAAATGCTGAATGCATAAATCCACTCCCAAAAGAAGAAATGCAAAATGCATAAAATGCTAAGAGCAAAATGGAGATGATTTAAATGATGCTTTACATGTTTGATGTGGATTATGCAGCTGCTTTCAACAATTACATTTTAAATTACCAAACATGCAAATTTATCTCAGGAAGAGCCTAACCATTCACTAAACTCCTGAGGATTAAGGACAAGAAAAAGTAAGTTCTTTGGTATTCACTAGTGAGTGTCTTTATGGGACATATTCCACACACTACCAAGCCATTTTCTCGCAGTTGTTTTTCACGACCAGTCAGAAATGTTTTGTCTGAAATGAATTCAGAGTGAAGAAACAACTTATAACAAATTTCCAGGGATGGAAAGTACAGTGTGGGTTGTCAATTCCACCAAAGCCGAGAAGATACCATTTTCTCCTGTGTTTGAGAGACAATTCTCTGCAAAATGCAAAATTAGATGGTTTTTTTAAATGTTTCAAAATTTTTGAAATGAACATGAAATGTTTCCTTTGCCGTGCAGCTAAAGAAATCTTACGGCGTGCTTAGTGAGTGCAAGTACTTCAGTCACGTGAGAAGTGCTGTCTCATCCTCTAAACCCAGATTTTATGCAGCCAAGACAATGTTGACCCAGAATTGTCAATATTATAGCTTTCCATAAAGGAGAAATGCTGCTTTGCCTCTTGATTTGCTGTTAGAGTTCTTGAAATCCTAACTGAAGAGGTTTGAGCTTTAAATAGCAACAAAATACTGGATTGACCAGTTTGACCAGAAATTAATTAAATACTAAAGCCTAAATACTGGTAGGGACTCACCACTTCTATCACACCCTTAAAATACATATAAAACTAGCTTCAATTTAACTGTGTTGATAAAAATTTTTCTTTTGTGGATAATTTTTTAAGGTCAGTTTCAGTTTTACTCTGCATGGCTGCATAGAACTGTCTGCCACTCTTCATGCCCAAGCTATGTAGCTCAAGGTTTGACAAGAACAGTAGTTATTACTTTTTAAATTTTACTAGGTAATCCAATCATAGAAAAAAATTTTAAAAGTGAGTGCATGGAAACAAAAGCAATTTTTGTCCACGTTACAAGATGCTCAGCTTTAAATGTATTTTTTCTAAACAGAGGTCTGTACTTCCAGATTAAATGGGATGAGCCAAAAATTGTACACTCTTCCATAAAGGAGAATTCTTCAGAAGTGTTCACTGATATTTATTCCACTGAAAATTTGGAGATTGGCAGTGTTATATGCTTAGTTTAAATTTATATAAGACTGAGAGGCAGGGCTAAGTATGAAAAAACACTAATTGTATATGGGGCTTTTTGTAGTTAGAAAGTTGAATCTTTCAATTCTGCTTCCTATGAGCAGCCTACTTGGCATCACTTAAAAATAATTTTAAAAGCATAGTGAAGTACACTGAACAGACCTGTAGAAAAAGTCTTTTTGCACTTCATTTCTGTTTCTATTTTTTGCATTTGATTTAGTGCTAGATGATAAAAAATTTAAATTTGAAAGAAAATGCTATCTAGAATTTGAGATGTGAGAAGGAAAACTGAAAACTTTACCACAGCACTGTTCCAGCAAGAGGATAGGGAAGCCACAATGTCTCATAGTGCCTCTGGATATGACAGCTCTGGCTCTAGTTGAACACTTCCTTAGGACAGAATTAAAACAGGGTAATCCTGCATGATAAGCCATTGATGCTACTAACCCTAGAAGTTAAATTAATATATTGGCTGATGTACAAGAGCCTTACTGAATGCACCATTAGCAGCATAAAAATATTGTAAAAGGGGTATCATGTGATGGTGTTTGGCTCACACTTCTCTGGAGAATATTCCTTCCTTTAGACTGCTTCTCATGGTGCCAGCCTTTCTTCTAGGCTTTTCTGGGCACTTGTTAACAGAGCAGATATTTGTTTGTCTCTGAAAACAGCAGGAAACCTCCACTAAAAGGCATTATGCTGGAGTTCACCAACCAGATTCTATTTTTATATGTAACTTTTGGATATGTTAAGTGGCAGCATCTCCTAAGTGAATTTAATTCCCCTTTCCCACCTCCATAGACAGGTAAGCACATTGTAAATTCCATTATAGACAAGAGATCATTACAGTTGGGAATATAAGAGTTAAATAGGCAATAGGTGTTCAACTGTAGCTTCTTTTTTGATCTAGGGCATATAACATGTCTCCTTATTTTTGTCACTTTCAAAGTCGGAGATATAGCAAGTAAAAAGGTGGATTATAGTTATGCATATGTAGAACAGGGATTATTTGGGGTGTTTTTATGGAAAGGTGACATTACTTCATCTTCTCTCCTTCAGTCAGCTTTGAGGTGCTAAGCCATTATCTGTTTCCATTTCAAACTTTTCCATATATTACCGCAATGTTGACTAAATTTAGAACAGGAGAAATACCTTACCTGACACTAAATCATTCTCTAGTAACTTAATTTTGACATTGGCACACTTCTACTTCTGTCACATGGTTGTTTAATAACTATGTTTCCCCCAGTGATTTAATATGTGTGCTTTATTGTCAGCTAAATGCTATAACAGAGTAAAATATACACGACACTTTAATCTGTCTAATAATGAGCAACTTATTTATATTTTGCTTGGAAAAAGACAGATAAGCTGTAAGTCAAAACTTTAAAAATATGTGTCTTTATAGCTGGGAAATAAATTCTAAATTGTAAATTCTAATTGTTACACCAATTACTTTTTGTCTAGATAAGTTATGCTGCTATAAATATATTGTCTAGACAACTTCTACAAGTTACTGAAGCAAAGTAGTCATTCTTATTGCATCACAATAGCTAATAGATAAAATACATGAATCATCTCCAAAACAAAGACAAGAAGTTCTGATTTTCCATGAGATCTTTCTGACCGTTTTCAAGGCAAGAGGGAGAGGGTCAAATTAGAAATTCTTTTTGTATAACATATTCTTAGCTTGGAAAAAAGAATTTTTTTTTTCTATATGAGAATAGCATATAGCATTTTCTCTCTCCCAGCACACTATCAAAAATGCATTTCTGCTTGTATGAAGACTGAGGCACATAGGTTACAGTGTCTGGTTACTACTGAATTTGTGTGATTTTATTGTCATCTTCCTCAGGCCTTTTAAAAACCCCTTGCCAGAGAAGCAAGTCCTTGCATGATTTCTTCTGTTATAAACTTGTCTTAAAACTACAAATGGATACCTATGAAACTTCATAGGGTGATCTGAAGATTAGGTATTGCATAGAATACTAAAGGACAGGTACATTTGTGCTTATAAAGACAAATATATTTAGTTGGAAGGGCCTAATAAAACTTGTGGAGTGTGAGTAAATAGAAATTAGACAATAAACTTCTGGAGATGTTTCCACTATACGTCTTTTAGACTCTGTTTCTTTGTAAATAGTTTCTGCAGAAAAATGAGTGAACAATTGGAATGAAAACTCTTCTCTGTGCAGGGATGGAGGGGCCCCTTATGATTCCCAGAATGGCTCTTTCATGTTTGTTTTTTTAAGGCCCCATCCTCCCATCTGCATTCAGACTCAGGCTACTGGAATCATCAGAGCCTCCTTGTTGCCTTTAAAGAGGGAGAGATTAGGCTTGTATTTTGAAAAGTTTGAAAGGTTTTAGTTAATCAGCAACAGTTCTTCTGATTGTAACTCTCCCCAGTACATGGTTAAGTCTTCATTATTTTATTTCATACATTTAGCCCTTTTTATTATTGTAACGTGTGTAATGTATGCATGCTTTCCTTCATGGAGAGAAAGCAGCCCAGCTGCTGTTGCCAGTACATGCTCTTCGCACAGCCCGAGAGAGACACTTGGGCTGCCAGCCAGGAGTTGTGTTGTGCTGTTGTAATTCTGCCCCTGACCCTGGCTTTGGTTTGTGTGCATTGAATGCCTCAGGTACAGCAGTGATGACCTAAATCTCTCACTGTTCCAGCCAGGTATGAAAGAGGAAGGGGAAAATGCAAGATGGATCTTAAGAGCAGAATCTGAGTGTTCCTTTTCCTCTTCTGAAGTAAGTGCCACGGAAAACAGGCTAATTGTAAGACTCCAAACTAGGTTCTCTTTTTTAATTTCTACTGAGGCCGATGGTAGCAGTCATTGGAAATTTTAGTTGTTCATTTGATGTAGGTGTTGTTTGGCCTGTCTGTGTGCCTTACTACACAGAGGTTTGGATGCTTCTGGAATGAGGAATCGTGGAGTCCTTGGCTTTACCTATGAAAATATGTCTGAGAGATGCTGGCAAGCAGGATGTCAACTCTTTTCAATCATCTGGGAAATCTCTAAGGACAGGAAAGATGGGAGAATGGTTAACCTGAATCTTGGAGTGGTGCTGTCGGGCTCCAGAGTTTCTCCAGCCATCTGTCTTGGCTGTGGTTGTACTCCTTGTGGACTGCACCTCTGAAAGAGTACTCTTGTCCTTGATGGACAAGGATTAGGTTGTATCCATGTTGCTCAGAGCTGTTGCATTATAGCATAGAATTTTCACTTTCTGGGGCTGTTTCTCAGCTCTGAGACAGTGTTTTGTGTTTCCTGATATTCCAATTCAGAGAACTGGAAATAGTGATAACTGAAATAGAGATGGTAATGGACTATAAATATGTGTTGTAAGTTCAGAACCTTGTGTAAGGATATACCAGCTAGAATGGTGTTGGTGAATTTGGCAGTTAGAATATCTGTGCTGCTTGTCTGGAGCAATGTTGTTTTGCTTTTATCTAAACTGTATCTGAACCAGCCTTTGAAGAGGACTGACTGACTGCTGCAAGAGGGTTTGAGTAGAAACTGGACAAGACTTGCAGTTTGGGTAGTGTTAGGAAAAAGTACTGCAAATCACAAAGAAATGTTTTTCATTATCAAGTACTTCTTTGACCATTTTTCAAGATCTAGGGCAACCCTTAGACTTGGGGGAAGGAGGTATAATCTTTCATAAAGACTCATACTTTCTCTTTTTATATCCAAGCCAGCTGTTATGCCTCTTTTCAAAATCACATATTTCTGTTCACTGACAGCTTCTTTATTTTCTGTTGAGTGAAAAATAGAATCATTTTCTTTCTGAATTTTCATTTTACATTCCATTCAACTGTAATGTGTGTGCTGCATTTATTTTGGTCAGTATAAATTAGCTGTGTTACAACAGCTAAATCTCGGCAACTGACTTGAATTTTCAAGTGCTCGCTTTTAGCTGGGTATTTTTTTAATGTATATAATTTCTAGGTGGAAAATTTAAAATACAGGTGTTTAACATTTATTACTTGAAGAAATTTGACTGTTTACTCTTACTTTCATTCTCAGTAAAACTTACTCTGAAACCAGCTATTAAATAGCTGTTTGTGTAGGCTTATTTTCAAATCTTTGCATGTATGTCCTTTAAGTTACTGCTGTGTTTTTGTACTTATGGAATGGAAGGTGTTCCCTTTTGGCCAGATCTACATGTAGAGAATTTTCACTTGATCTTGTTAGAGCAGTTGGTTCTATGTTCCACACCTGCCACCCCTTAGTATGTGTTTGCATCAAGTTGTCCTTTCTGTGGTTTTTTTTGCTTCCATTCAGTTTATGGTAATACTACAACCAACAGCTAGGCACTGTTTTGTTGATATGGGAGGTTTTATGTTCCTATCTTTTCCATGGTGTTAAAGTGTCATTTCATTTATCTGGAACTCTTTAATATAAGAAGTAGCTGACTGAAAATAATCTTGTATACTGGATCTGTGTTCTGGCATATGGAGAGAGTTGTTAAAAAAGTTGCAGACTGATCACTTTGACGGTTGAGCTTTCAGAGAAGCATAGGTGAGCTCTTGGACTGAAATCACACAGCAAAATAGACTGCAGTTCCTGAGAGGTTTGTGTAGCATGAGTTCACAAGTGGAAAACTAGAAATAACCTCATGGTAATGAATGAACACTACAAAATTTGGTTGATATTTCTCCTCCAACTTCTATTTTTCTTTTGACTCTTTCAGAGTATGCTGTTAATATTTATACCATGGTAACACTTGTCACAGCAATCTTTTCTGGTATTCTGGTGCAGTATGTTACTCCTCCTTCCCTCCCAGCATGCCCTTTAATTAAAGCCTGTCACAAGGATGTCTGTGAAAGTGAATAATGTGTACATAGCAACCCTCATGGCTGGCCCAAAGGGTGCTGGGAGTGGGGCTGCTCAAGCTGTTGTATTCTTAGACTCTGTGCTGTAGACAGTCTGAAAACGTGACGTGCCTGGCATAAGACATGCAGCACTTGAAAGCTGTTATTTTGCTGCTTGGAACAGGGTAGTAGAAACATTTTGATAAATTCTCCAACGTGCAAATCATTAAGGTTCTTGATGGTGCTTAAAGGAGCAGTCCTGTTATGCTGTTTATATTGAAAGCATCACTAAGACAGGATGAAATGTTTAATATTTGCCCAAATTTTGGTATGAATTTGCTGTGATCTTGTCTGTCTTTGAAAGCCTGACTTTTTGTATCTGCATTAAGGGTCTTAAATGACTACTTTCAAATGCAAATTGCAACCTCCTGGCTTAGTTATGCTCACCAAGAAGGGTGTTTTATCTGGAACTGTTGGATGCATTACTTAATAGAGCAACTGTGTTTCCAAAGTCTTCAGCAAAGTCATCATATAGTAGTCATTAAACAGGTTTCTCACATATTCATCCTTTCATATGTAATATTTGCTGTGAAAGCAGCAAGAAAAATTTCAGTTTGGAAGTTCAGTTTACACATTAGATGCAACCAGGGAAAACACAGCAACTGAACTTGGGCATCTCATTTTGAGGAAAGACCACCTGAAGCAGAAAGTAAAAAAACTTAAAATCTTGTAGTAGAATCTCTTGAAGCCTTTCCTCAGGTAGGAACAACTCCCATTTCCCCCAAGTAGTCTTCTTGTCTAAATGAAAACAAAAGCATTAGAGGGGAGTGTGATCCATTGGTGGTATGGGGAAAGATATATTTCAGAAGTTATGTCAGCACAAACATTTGATAAATTTGAGAAACTTTAATCATATAATAAAGGACAGTTCATTTCTATTTACAGAAATATACTTCTGTATAATGGAAATTCAATTGTACACTACCTTTGGATGTTTCAGTACATCTCTCTTTAAAATGTAGGTGCTTTACAGGTTGCTAAAGATGATGTAACGCACGTGCTTATCTCTTTACCGTGTTATTTTCAGTCTTAACAGCACCTCTGTAAATTGGACCATTTAGTAAACCACAATTTACATATTCAGGTGCCTGTTAGTAAACTTGTAGTTGACATTTTATGATTGCATTTGTAAAGGAAATAGAGCCCCTGTATGCGTTCCAAGATGGCAGTTTCTGTTGTAGAAAGTCTGGGGCATTCATTCAGAAGAGCATCTTGGGATTTTTTTGATGCATGAAATTTTGCTCTTTTTGGATCACTGATTTTACCTTTTTTTCAGCTTTTTAGGAAACGTTTTCTTTTTAATCTTTATTTCTTGGACTCAGGCTACTGATATTTGGCATAACTGAAGGTCAAATTGGGGAGAAAATCTATGTAGCTATTTCAAATAGTCCTTCCTCTCATGCCACTCCATCAGCGCATACACCAGAAATAACACTCCCATGTGTTTTGAAAATACTGGCTTCATAGAGTGTATTTTGGCAAGGCAAGATACCAGGTGGTGTTGGAACATTTCAGAAACATGGTGAACAAGTTCCTGTTCTTGTCTGCGACAGACGGGCTCCTCTGTCTGGGAGAGGGTGGCACAGACATGTACAGAGGAACAGAGCTATAGAAGGTCAAACTTTTAATAAGACTGCTATGCTAGTAAGAGGCTATTTCTAAGTCTGTGCTTTACCAAAAGTTACTATTTCTACTTTCAGTGAAAAAATGGAGGAAGGCAGAAGGTAAAACTAGGAATGTCTTTAATCAGATCAAGTCCTATTACCATGTAACTTAAACCTGGAGTCTTCTATGCATTGCCTGGGCAGATATATGTGCAGAGCTCTTGGAGGCTGATACTGGGAGTCGGATGGCAACTCTCAGCTTATATCAGTGTGCCTCTAGGCCCCTGACTTGCAGCTAATTCCCATAGTAGTGAGATACTGATAGTAGTACATTTCCTGCTCAGTGGTTTTTCCTTGCCTGGATGTTCAGCTGCAATATTTTGAACTGTATTTGCAACATTTCTCACTGAAACTAGGCAGACAATAGCAAACAGTTCTGTGACGACTTAAAAAAAAAAACTAGGAAGTTCATCTTACAGTATATCATCTTGTGCTCTTGTGCTTTCTGCCCATCATTTGCTACCAGCCCCAGATTTTGCAGTGCTTGCTTCCCAGAGGCCCTGAAAGAAGCAACAAATTCGTCACTGTAAGATTTTAAAGTAACCTCGCCATATGCAATGGAGAAAATGTATTTTTACATCGTTGGTTACTAAAGCAGTTCTGAAATACAGTGGGACACAGGCCTTAATGCTCAAACTCCAAGTGCAAGGCATTTGTTTGTGTATTCTCTTTTAAGATTACATTGAATGGTAGTTATATTAGGGTTAGGGCATTCAAAACACTTGGAGCAGAGCTTACAGTTTATTATCAGCATTTTAAAATTATCAGTAGTCAGGGAGTGGAACATCTCTGTTGGCACATGGCACATTATACTCAGGAAATAATATGTTGCTTCCTGCCAGCCTGAACGCTTGTTGCCATTTTTCATTTCTGCTGGCTCTGAGCAGCACTGGTGTCCAAGACAGAGCACTGTCCATTAGCCACAGGTGGAGAGCACTGTGAGGTGACAGATATGTCCATGTCAAGTAGAGATGTCTGGTAGGAGTATTTCAGTAGGAATATAAACTATTTGTGTAGTTCATGGTATGCACAGCTGAGTGCTATCTTTGTCTCTACTTTACTGTACACCGCATTTTTATGGACTGTGATTATAGCAAGAGGTATTAGGACTCTCCTAGTGATGTCTCTGTGCATATTACACCACCTGTGCACCCAAGAACCTTTCTAAAAGCATAGCATTTACTTAGCTCACGAAAGCTGACATCCACATATGGTGTAAGTTTACTGTCAGCTGCTTTGATTGCTTGATTGCAGGGATTTTTTTATTTGGTTCTTTGACTCCTGTACTGAATAACCCAAACTGATGGGGGAAGAGATGATTGAACTTCCTTTTGGTCTTCCTAGGCAACTACCTGAAACAAATTTAACAGCCAAAATGTTTACAGTGACCTATTACTCTGCTTCAACAAGTCCTCAGTGCTTACAGAATCACGTACTAGTTGCTCACTCCCTGGTTAAATCCATCCAAAAACACAGAGAAAGGAATGCAGTAGCTATGTTTCACACATAAGTGGGCAGAAGTCAGTTCCTTGCATATATGAAATACCTTCAGTGTGATGCAAAGGTTCTGGCTATAGAAGTTTAAAACTTTGCTATTATGAACTCTGACTTGTTGAAGACATTATTTCAGGACTTGTACTTGATCAGGTAATCATGCAGTACATCTTGTTCTGCCTCAGTATCTGTTGCACTATAAGAGGTAATTAGGAGGAAAGTAAATGAAAAAAGAAATCCCATGTATTGAGTTTGATTGGGGTTCCCACAGCTGTTCTTGAGTTGGTAATTTAGTTGTTTGTGCAGAGTTAGCTATCTGGACATCATGCTTGCACAGGTTCTCAAATAGCATCACTAATTGTTTTAAAGAGTCAAAAAGGGAAAAGCAAATTTTTTACACAGCCCATTGGAAGCACTCAGTGATTTTATAAATGGTTTTTGATTTGACAGACAAGTTTAAAGCAACAGTCTCAAAGACTGGGATGGCAGAGCAATCTATCACAGCTATTGGAAATTCCTGTAGCTATATGAAATTCCACAGCTATGTGAAAAGTGGTGATTGCTGTGTTTGGTTTATGGCATGAACTAGTTGAGGAAAGAAGCTTTCAGTGGTGCGATTATACCTGCTTGCACTATTTAACCTGCTTGTGGGCAGATTGGTGGGAGCAGGGAAGATTAAAGATGATGGATCCCAAATCCATATCTGACATCTGTGAGATCAAGTCGCATCGGACAAGTTTGACAAGGTAAGCAAATGACTGTACCATCAAACCGTGATGATTGTACACTTGGGAACCTACAGGAAACAGCTGGGAGTTAGATTAATGCACAGAAAATTATCTGTTAGTTCATGCTTTGAGAGAGGCTCCAGTGATTGCTCTGAGATTAAACAGTCCTTTTAGAATGAGGTAAAATCCTGCCTGAGCAGAGATAAATTAAGTTCAAGGTTATTAGTGTCATGCTTCCATGACCACAAAATTCATCCCAGCTGTTTCAACACACTGGCCTGGGCTCCTGTGTTGGACTAGTTGGTGCAAAAAAAGAACTTCAAGAGTCTGATATTTTTTGTTTAATTTGCCTTACTTAACACAAAGTTATTGTGATTTAAGGACTATGATATGCAGTGGGCTAATGATACATTTGTTTCAGTTTTCAGCTCATCTAGTGAAAAACAAGTACCCAAGGGTCTGCATCCTAGATGGAGGAATCAACAAGATCAAGCCAACTGGTCTCCTCACGGTTCCTTCTCCACAGATCTAAGTGACTGTAAACATTCAGGACAATCTGTCTGAAGAGGAAAGTCTTACCTACAACAAAGATATCCTGAACCTAAAGGGCATTATGTCATCTTCACCATATAAGATATCCTGATGATCAGTGTCTTATCGTGCAGCTGTAGAGCCCAGGAGCTTTGTGTTTGTTCCTTAGTATAGAGCTTCAGTTGGAACTGATCAAAATTTAAGCTTTCCAAAAAAACCTGTTTCAGCACTGATGTAGTGCAGAAGTGCTTGGCCGAGTCTGAACACAGAGAGAGGACCTCATCTGGCTTTTGGTATCTTATATTTCTGTGGAGCAAAATTAACTGGCACTTGATGGCTGTAAGGTGCACTTAGATTATTTGAAAAAGTATTTTACAGTGAATGTTGAAAGTAGCAAAATGAAACTGTACCATGTATATTGTGTGAAAAAGTGTGTTCTCTAATATTTTAAAAGTAATTGCTGTATCTTGTGACCTTCTTTATTTCTGAGAAAGCATTTTCTCATCTGGTTTGGAAATAAAGATGTGTCCCAATTGGAAGTCACTGTAAGAGCTGCTGCTGAGTCAATCCAAAATCTGTCAAAAGATGGAAAATTTCTTCTACCCTGTGGTGAATTTAATAATCTATTTCTGTAATCATATCAAGTGTAACAGTTTCTGAAACAATTACACTTATCAGGAAGGTGGGTTTTCAACAATACTGTGTCTTAGGACTAGAAATCATTTATTTTTGCCAGTAATAGTGTGCTTCCGTTTTAGAAACTCACGCCTTGAAAGGAAACATTGCAATTTTAATTTTCATGTGAAAACATTCTAGGATAATCACTCTTGTATGAATTGGAAGTTGAGAGTTTTCTTTGGCCCTCTGCTCTTTCAGCTAGTGGTGTCAGTTTTCTTGGGGCTTTTTTAAGTCCTTGAATGTGAACTTTAAAACTGACAGATTGAGACAGCAACCTGTTTTTGAGCTAGACTGGATGCAAGGGCTGCAGATGAGTGAAAGCAGGCTCCCACGAAGGGCATAAGGTGGCTGTGCAGTAAAGATGTGGGAATTACTTCGCAGTAAGAAGCCAAAAGCATTTAAAGCACCAACAGAAACAGGAATTGGCATATCTTTTGCTGAGCAGCTGAAAATAAACCTGATTCAGACAAGTACCAGCTTTCAGGAGATGTGGGGGGAAAAAAATGGAACAACACCCTATTTCTTTCCCCTCAAAATCCCAGGTTAGGTTTGCTATCTTGTCAGGTCCATTATTCTAAAAATAATGGCAGAGATGGGAGGAAGGCTAGGAAAATAAAAGTATCTGTCTTCAAGAATGCTCCTTGAAAATATTACATTTAATCCAGGAAAACCAGTTATGATAATGTAAGACTGTCAGTATGGCACTGAAATTAAATGGGAATGTGGAAGAATGTGTTTAGAAGACAAGAAAGTGTTAGATTTATCTTTTTACATTTTTAAAGCTGGAAAAAACTGATGCGACATGAGGCTTAAGAATCACTGAAGTGTGAGGATTAAAATGTATTTTGTAAAATTAACAAAATGACACCAGAGACCTGTTCACCTGGTTACAGTCACATATTAGCTTGCTTTGTGAATTTGACACCCTGCTCTTTATTATTAGAGCATCATCTGAGACATTTCAGTTTCCACAATACAAGCTCACTGTAGGGTAGTGAGGATTTGTTCTGGAGATGGCATTATCGTATGCCTTATTTGAGGATTTTATATCAGGAGTAGTTTTTAATTTGGCAAACAGAACATTGCAGCACCTTACTTTATTTTGTTTTTCTTCTGTCACAAGGGGTTTCCAAAACTGAGAATTCTCGGAGAAAGGTGGTCAGTGAAAGGCTGGGAACAGTGTAAATCACAGGCAATCTAATCACTTGTTCTGTAGAATTTTTTAGTGTTGGTGGTTGTGGAGTTTGGAGTTTTTTGTCTTGGGAGGGGTTTTTTGAGCTGAAACTGTGGAATATGAGACTTTGTGAAAGATGCTGAAAGAGGAAGTCTTCGTTCTCTTGGTGGGAGAAGCAGAAGGTTTTGTAGAGCTCTTGAAAGATTTCTGGAGGCTGGGTTTACCAAACTTGTACATTTCTATTAGCGTGGTTTGTCCAACTGTACCATTGTCATTCTCTGTTTTAGACTGCAACTGGATGCCATAAAGATCTAGTAGGAGAAAGAAAAACCAATGTTAATGTTCCATGCTGGTGTCTTGTGCTGCTAGCATAAAAATATCCTAACTAGATATTTCCCACTGTTGGGCCTGGAAAATGCAGCCTCTCCTAGTCTGTTTTTTCCTACCATTTTAAAAACATCCTGAATCTGTCCCAGCCACCTGGGCCTATAGCTTCCTGCCATGACAGCCGTATTCCCAGAGGGTGCCCAGGTGGGCTTCTAAAAAATGCAAAGGAATTAAACCTTCTTTTGGCAGCCTTAGACCTACTGATCATTGCAGACTATGAAACAATTGCTGCTGAGACTTGAGTGTCTTTCAGACAACATACAGTCCTTTGAGCTTTTTATTGCAGTTTGCATCTAAGATCCTTGGGTTTGTTTTTGTTTTTACAAGTGGATATTTGTCCTGTTTGGTCCACTTTCTTGGAGCAAACACTAAGGCTGTTTGTTCTTGTCTGAGGAACCTCCCTTCCTGCACCCATTCTGTTTCCCTTTGTCATCCTGGTTTCTCCATGTCTAGGTTCCTTGTGACCACAGTACCTTCCCGGTTCAGGATGGGAACAACTCAGCTAATGTAGCAGAAAGGAGGAAAGTTACAGTGTTTACTTACTCTAACTTTCACTACTCTGGTTTGCGTAAGGTATTTCTGGTTTGTTGATTTTGGGGAGGTTCTGTTGATTTTTGAGAGGTTTTGTTGTTTTAATTTAGCCTAAGTTTTCCCTTTCAAATTATGTTCTCCCCACTGGTAGTCATTTTTGGTGGAGTCTTCCTGGTATTTGAACTAGAAGCAGTGACCACAGCAGCTGGGCAGACACCGGTATGTATTCTTTCACGTAGGTAATTTATTTTTCTAATTTCCTGGATGATCGCTAGAAGTCCTAAGGGCTAAGTAATTTGTCAGAGTGGGTAAAGGTTAAATTTCATGTGATTCTTTCCTTGCTTCTTTTTCCAGGTTTTAATCTGCCCTTGGGCTTACTGACAAGACCACTGCACTTCAATGTGTTGCCTGTGCCTTTGTGTATTCTTAATCTGTGTAGGCATCACACAGTGGTATGATGTTATTTCTGTGACCTTCTGGGTATCAGTATCTACACTTCCTTTGATATTTTAGCCAGCTAAAGAAGATGTTTGTTAGAGTATCTCTTAGCTGGACTTCGGAGCTTCATGACACAAAACTCAACAAAAAAACCCCCAACTGACATGACTTAGTTCTTCAGCAGCTGCATCACTCGTTATTATTGAAGGAGGTACTTTGAGAGCCTGTTAGTTCTGTGGCCTGAGACATACTTGCTGTTTTTATTTACAGGGTGTGAATGTTGTACACAATATCCCTTTTCAAAATTTAATTTATGTTTGTACTATTAGTAGCTTATCGAGTTCCTTCAGTTACTATAAAAATATAGGTATGTCTTTATTTAGCTTTCACAGTGTTCAGATTGAGTTACTAGGAGGTCTGGGAATTGTGTGGGACTGAGTACGGCCTTTTAATCTCCCATTTCCAGTTATCTTTTCTTTGCTGATGAGTCAGACTGGCCTCTCCCATTGTTATGTTAGAAACTTTACTGTCATCAGTCTTATCTTGCTATTTTTAATTCTTTTTATTGGGCCCAGCATGTGAAAATTGACTGAAAGAATTATTATTTTTCCCAGAAGAGTGGTTTTTTCCAGGAAAGTAATGAAACTTGATCTGTGCTGACTGAGCTAACATCAGATTTGTATATTTGACTAGCAAAATTGCAGATTTTCCTTTTTCTTTGAATCCCAAGCTGTAATGCTGGTATTGTCAATCTTTTAGGTTTCCAGACTTAGTAGAACACTAATGCCAGAAACTGCAGGCTCATTTGGAAATAGTGTTTCATTTGCATTTCAAGTAACCATGAAGCTTTGCTTGAAGTTTTCTACTGGTAGTGCCCTTTAAATAATAGCACCAAAATACTGTTGGACAACAGTCTCTATTCTGTGACAACAGAGTCTGTATTCCATTCATTTAGGTTTAAAAATTCTTCTTGTACTGCCATAAGCATGTGCGATTGAACATAATTCAATATTGTTGTATGTCTCTCATTATATCAACATTTAATAAACCAATGTTATACATAATTTAAAGAAAAACATAGAATCAGTAGAGTGTTATTACCACTGAATTGATTTGTAAGTATTTTTTCTAAAGCCTTTTCCCAAAATTTGTTGAACCATGATGTAAATCCATGTTCAGATTAATCTCTAGTAGTGGTCTTGCATGTAAAGGTAGAGAGACCCCAGTGCATGCACTCCTGTACATTCACGTATTTTCCTTCCCTAGTGATAGGTCCTTATGTGCTTTAGGAGCAGGGACACCAAGTTTGCAGACACAGTGAAATAATGTGGTAGTCACTGTATTCAATGGGAACAATCCAGGGAAAAGTTGCAGATTGCTGCTTTAATTAATATTTCCTAACTGAAGCAGTATTAAATGTCTCCTCTTTGTCTATCTAGAATTATCTGGCATTACCTCATTGTAGAGAGAAACAGCATCTGGTGGTATCAGCTTTTTTCAGCTGAGCTGGCCAAAGGAGTAAAACTGAGAGTACAGAACAGGTACGTACAATAATTCTGGGGTTTTAGGAAATCTAGTGCATATGGCAGTAGCTTGAGTTATTAGGCCATTATTGCCTTTCTTGCTACAAACTTTTGATATGTCTTGTATAATCTGGGTGACTCAGTTCCCCTCACTAAAACAAGCTAATAACATTTCCTTATTTTTTACTCTGTGTAGATAAAAGATATACAGTGAATACTGTGACCACAGTACTGTGTGTGAGTATGAGGACAGTGCAGACAGCAAAGACATATTTAGTCTTTCCTAGGAATAAACTCTTTCTTTGGAAGCCAAAGGTAGATGACAATATGAGTTCTCCATCACTAATTTAGTAAACAATCCTTTCACTAGTAAGTACTGCAAATGAATGAATTTCACAGATTGCCGAAAACAATTCCCAGCTCCTATCAAGAATATACTAATAGTGATTTATTATTTATTAGGTATTACAAAGCTTGTTATAAATTTTGGTCAGCTACATCCAGCAATAATGTTAATAGTATATAATAAACAGTCTGGTGTAGTTAGGCTATAATAAAATAGGATGTATTTTCAATGACTACAATACTTAGATTTTTCTTTAACGTTAATAAAGATTGGTACTTTCTGTAAACTTAGCCAAATACCAAGCTCTACAGCCCTAGAATACCAGGAATAAAACCATAGCCTCCCTTACAAAGCAGAGGTCAGAGCATAATAAAAAAAGTATTTTTAGTTTTGATTATCAGTTCTTTTTGCTCTTTTAGCAGTTCGAGTGGGTTTGCATTGTGTGCACAGAGTAACGTGTAGGTCAGTTTGCATAGTGCTGTTCTGTCCTGCTATGGCTTGGTAAGGCATGAAAACTCTGCCTGACTCCGTAGTAAAATGTCAAATTCTTTTTGCTAACAGTTTTCTCACAGCTTCTCAGTAGGGAAATACAGGCACTGAGGCCTGCATGAAAGTGTAGCAGGGGGGGTCTAATCTCACTGATGTGTTCATATGCTTCACTGAAATACCACAGGCTAGGAAGTATCAAGCTTTTCGGATGGATCTTTCTCTTCCTATCCCATCCACATTTTCTCCACTTCAGATCGCTATTAAAAAGACTCAATGAGAAACAAATAATTCTTGTTAACAGGGATAAATCTAGACTAGAATTTTTGAATTCAGTGTCATGGAATCAATCATGTGATATTTAGACTTTAGTCGTAGTCATAATTTTAGATAAGTTAGCATGGAATATCCTACTGTTACTCAGTTTTTCGTAGTTTCAGACTGTCTGTGTACTTGTTTAAATTGAATATATTCATCCTCTGAGTTTTCTTGACATGTTCTCACAGCTGCTGAAAGACAGGTTTTTTAGCCTTAAACTTTTCTCACATGGCATTCTCACAGCAAGCTGACTCAAAACAAGTCTGAGCTGTGCTTTTGTGTTTTATAATGACATCCATAGGAAGAACTTTGTTTGGGAGCTAGTGTATAGCATGAGTGAGACTGCCATTTTTGTCCTATCTTCTGCTGTGTAATAATAATTATTACTTTAGAAGTATTAAACAAACTGTGAATTTCAGAAATGTACTTTCAGGGAGCACAAAGTATTTAACTTCCACAGAACAGGTGACATTCTTGCCATTTTGTCAGTTAATTTGATATGACTTGGTTCAGTTGCTACCCTAAATGCATACTTTTTTTCTCAAGTCCTTTGAAATTTGAATGACCTAATGTGTCTTGATTTAAAATCTTTGTTTTAAGTAAAGCTGTTATTTCAAACAACATTGTTTCTCCAGCCTCAAAGAAAAAAGTGACATCAGATGTAGGATGTTGTCCTCAAGAGAGGAGCTTGGTGGCTTTCAAGTATTACACGTCCTCAGTGTGGAAGCAGTTCAGCGGCAGCTCTTCAGCAACAGGAATGCCCATACTCCAGGTCTGGAGAGATGCCCCATGTACAATATGTACCTGAAGAAGGAACATGGAGAACTTAGTATAAAACTTTATGGGTATATGTGTAGCTGTAATATGTGTATGAATACAACAATATAGTTAGCAAACAGCTTACTTTAAAGTGAAAAGGTTGTTAAAAACTGCCAGCTCTTTTTGGAGGATACTCTGAACGTAGTTAGAATAGCTCAAACAGATTGTAATAATTAAAATTTCTCCTTTGCAGTAATTGTGTAGGCGTTCCATGCATGCACATACACATGAATCCAAGGGCTTTACTAAACCAGGTAAGTCCTCTTGTCACTTCGGAGAGAAATTTTCCAATTGCTTTTCAAGGAGAAACAGCAAAATAGGCAGTTAGAACCCAGTGCTGTTGCAATATATCTGAGCTCAGTTGTTCTAATTACTCCTTTTGAAATGCTTTGTGCCTCTTGGTCCTATATGTGCAAATATGCACTTACCCTACGTTTCTTCTTAAAGTCCTGTAGATAAACCAGTATTTGCCCGGGCTTCTTGGCTGTCTGTCATCCTGTCTGATGGTGCTTTTACTGTGCACTTTACAGGCCCTCCCTCTCTCCCTCCAGGATTTCATTCAGCTTTTCACAGGCCCTTACCTTTAGCTCACCTTTCCTACTGGAAACCTGTGATGGATTTTCTTTCTCAGAACAGTTTTTTAATGCACTCATTGTGTTTCCTGTTCCTGGAAGCTACTTGTTCCTTATTAGCAAATACATGAAGCCACTGACATGGGAATTCTGGGCTTGTAACAAAATGAGATTGCTGCTGTGCACAGCGGATGGAAGGGAGGGAGACGTGGAAAATTCCTCTCAGTGCCTCCCTTGGAAAGGCAGCTCTCTCGTGATGAATCGCTGAGAGAAGTCTTTGTGATGATGGATGAGAACCAGTGGGGGTAGCAGAGAGAGTTGAAGGCATGAGGGAGTTATTGTCTAATTACTCTTTCCTGGCAAGGTAGAATAATTGACACGTAGAGTTGGTGCTTCAAACTACGGCCTCTTGCTCACTACTTGTTACAGGAGCACCAATGCCTCATGGACCGGGGCTGCTCCTGGGTGAGCACATCCTGAGACGGTGTCATAAACTGACACCTCCTCTTCTGGCAAAGACAAGGTGTCTGCCTTCTTATTTTTTCTCTTTTTTTCTTTTTTTTTTTCCCTTTTTTCTTTTTTTTTTTTAATATTGGATAGAAACAGGCACTGGAAGAATTCAAGCAGCTCTGCTGTGTGTGCTACACATAAAAGCTGTGTGATAAATGGTCACAGCAGCAAGTAATCTAAACATATGGATATTAGGAATCTCCACTGTACACCTGTTCACTTGCTGCAGTGCTGTGTTGTCCTGTTGCAGAGCTTCACCTGTTCGCAATGTACAACACCTTGGTAGATTACTACAGCACTGGACTTTGGCAATTTTGTGCAGAAATATCAGACTTGTATCTGTGCCACGAGGTGTAAACCACGTTAAGAAAAGGTTATTTCATGCAATAGAAACAGCTTCTTGTAACACCCAGCCAGTTTTCAGAAGTCTCCAGTTACTTACACAGAGGTCTTGCAAAAATCTGAACCCTTTGTTAAACTGGGTCTCTATGGCACCCAAGTTCCTGAAAATCAGGCCTCCACACTCACTGCTAAACATTTAAAAATTTGCACTTACGCTTGGAAAATTTGTCCTCAAAAGGCTCAGGATTTACATACGCAGTCTGTAAATGGTTTCAGTGGGAAATGCTGGCAGAGCCATCTCTGTAGTGTTGTTAACCTGTTTTGCAGACCACCCATTCTGTCTGTGCAATAGAACAAGCCTGAGTGAAGTATTCATTGATGAGATTTGTCCTTACTGATCTCATTTAGTTGATTAAAGGAAAAAAAATCTGTACCTGTTTTCCTTGTGAAATCTTAGCCTGACTACAAAATCCTCTTAAAGTCTCTGCTGACCCTGTTTCAGATTTCATTTTCAGGGGAGTGCTTTTTAATAAGAAACCTTAAGAAGTTCAAATATTAGCAGGCATGAAGATTGCTTTCTTCACTGTTTTAGTGATTCAGCAAGACACAAATATGATCAGAGGCACCCTCCAGTTGAAGATAATGTCATGACTCCTAGCTTTAAGTTAGACATAGGCTCAAGTTCCTTAAATGCTTTATTCTGAGCTGGCTAGAAACAATTAGCAGGCATGGTCAAAACTTAAGCTTTGCCTGAATTCACTCAAATACCTGAGGGATTTCCACTACCTTGTTTTGTTTTATTAAGCCAAAATTAAAAATACCTCCTATAGCCAGAGAGCCTTAATCGCACTAAGGAATAGCTGTTAGAATAATAATAGTGATGGTACTTTGAGGGAAAGAGGAGGGGGTAGAAACAATCAAAACCAAATGGAGAAAGGCCATCCACCTTTAGTAGACAGCCCTGAGAGTACATACACACCAATCCTGGAACTTCTCCTGTTCAAGTAGCACATCCCATTTGTGAGCAATTACTGTCAGAGGTCGAAGGAGCCATTCTTGTCTGTAGTGATGGAGCTGCAGTCTACAATTAGGTAATGTTTTGTTTCGGGGACCTGCTCTAGGGGCGGTCTGCTTGTGGTCTTACTGCTTGTGTAAAGGCTGCCTTTACTCAAATTTAGAGGTGGTGCAGCTTCCAAAGAGAAAAATTATCTCATTAACTCTTGGCGAGGAGACGATGTGCAGCCAGAATGCTCAACCAGTGCTCAGCATGGTCTTTGTCACGTAGTACAGTTTGTAATTGCTGATTACTTTTTGGCTGATGTTGAAAGCCTGCCCGGAGTGCAAAACAGTAAGTAATCATCCTCCCCCACCTCCAGTCTAGTTCAGTGGGAGCTTCACAGAAGAGGCAGGCAAGTCTGGCTGCAAGAAAGGCTTGTAACCTTTGGTCATATCAAACTCTCCGAAACTATAAATTAAAATCTGGAAGGATCATACTGTAGGTAGATTTTGTCTGTGAGTGCACATGTACTTAATACATTTTAGAAGTGTTTTTTTCCCCTCCCTCTTCTATTTTTTTTACCAGCTATTTGTGTGCCTGGATTTTGGGGCATTTTCTGGGTGGTTTTTTTAGTGTTCTTCATGGAGCTTGGGAAACCATGGGATTTCTCATACATAAGTGCATCCACTATAGGACTGTTCTTGCTTGCAGTCAAGAAGTAACAATTATCCAAGCATATTTTTGGAATATTTAGAAGGAAAACAGTATTTGGACCAAAAGCTATTATTTATTGTAGCTTTTAAAAGTGACATACTGAGGAAGTTGAAGTTACATTGTTGTCATCAAGGTGGTTAGAAGTTTGGACAGCTCATGTCAGTGAAAACAAAGGAGTGTGCAGAAGACAGAGATACTGAGGAGAACAGATGTTTTACTCGAATTTGTCCATTGCTCAGTCAAACTCATTCAGCAAATGCTCAGTCTCTAACCTTGGTTCCTTCTTAGTCCTGCCCTGCACGCTCCCAGTTTTTACCTTGTGTGAACATAGGCTGTCTCTGCCTGCCTTCTTCCCCTGCCTCGTTTCCCAGGTACGTGTATGTTCCTGGAAGCAGAGATGATGTTTTTTGAGACTGAATAGTTGTGGCATCTGTTATTCCGAGTGAATAACTAAGGGGTTTTTTTTAAAGAGAGCGCTTCCAAACATAATGACGTAACAATTAATTATAAATGGTGATTTCTCTGAAATCAAAGAACTATTTGAGAGAGGGAGAATCAGTCCTGCCAAAAATGCTGCTCTCACCTGTACAAATGGCAGTTAGTAAGAGTAAATGTTGGCCAAATTGACAGCAATTTTTACGAGGTTTTTGGAGCCCAAATGGCTACAGGGAAAAGTTATTTCATTATGCCCCTGTGCCCTATAATATAGGCTAAACTTGTTTTGTGGGAAGATATTAGGGGGCTATTCAGAAATCATGACTAATTAGTCAGGAGGTGAAAACAAAAGTATTTTAGCATAGACCAAAATTCATTTCTGCTTATCAATCCCCCCCTTCCCCACAGACTTATGGAGGTGTCTGTCCAGGTGAGAGTCCATAGAGAGGAGCTGCTGGGGAAACATTGCTCCCTCTCTGGTGCAACTGTTCCCAACACAGCAGCAGAACTGGGAGGGCACATGAGAGCTGTTGATGCTGCATGAAATGAATCCCCAAGTTGCTATCATGGTGGAGTACTTCTTCCCTCTTCCAAGGCAAATTAACAAAGCTGGTGCTCAAATCAACATCCCTGTGCACACTGCACTGAACATCTCTAAGTACACCAAGCAAAATCCTGCACAGTTTTAATGAAAACGTAGGACAGCCTTCATTTTAATAGCTAAAAACTTTAAGGAACAGTTTTCCAAAGAGGGCAAGCCTGGGAAACTAGGCTGCCTAGTCACCAGGTTGTTGTTGAGGTGGCTCATACTGATGATTCCCGTATCATCATATGTGAAACACCAGAGCTGTGAAGGGAGAGAGCCTTGGTGATGCTGACAGATTGGCTCATGTTGGAGCATCTTGTGGCAGGATTTGTTTTGCTGAAAGCTGGAATTCATGTGTGTGCTGTATGTGGCATATGTATTCTGTTTTGACAGAACCAGTGTGTGGGAAGCTCTTTGTACTTGCAGGCTGCATTACTAAGGTACAATGATTTATGAGGATACATGGAGGGATCATTTGAACTGTAAAGGTTTTCTCTGGGGAAATCTGAGATAGCAAGGTAAATTAATGCTTTCTGTGGAGATTAATTATACAAAATTATGCTTAATTAAAAGGAATATTTTACTATAGCTTAATCAAAAAATCTGGAGTCTTCGGTCTCCACGTCTTCAGATATCAGTGGGGCTGGAGAATACTGGCAGTGCAGGTGGGAGTTACAGTCAGGTATTACTGGAAGAGTTTGAACTTCAGACCCATTCAGAGGGGAAAGAAGGGCTATGGAAACCTGGGAGACCTGCAAAGTCAAATAAAATGTTTGTCTAGGCATTTAGAATGTACTGTCAGCATGGAAGGGTTTTTTACCATTGAAAAAGAGTAGAAACTGTGCTCATTTTTCATTATTCAGAGTACTTACAGGTAACAGACAGCTCCCCATATTCTATCTGTTAACCACAGACAACATGGGAGCAACTTAATATGTACAGAGAACAAAGGGATTAATGTCAAGTGTTGCTGAGCTAATTTGTTATCCAGAAACTCTCAACTAATGCAAGTCTGGAATGCATCCGTTCTCCCAGTATTGTGCTTGTGTAATTATTTGTTTAAGAGGTATTCTCGTGTTTACTGCCTTTCCTGAAGCTGGTGTTTGCTTTGCAGAGCCCCTCAGGTAGGTCTGGCCTCTTTGGGAAGTCTAAGGCCCAGTCATGTGTAAATGAGGGACACGTCTCATTAGTGAGCCAACAGCTCAGATTCTCAGAAGGCTTTCAAAGCATGACGTGCAGAACATTTCATGCCAAAGAAAAAATTAACAGATACACATTTATGTCTCATGGGCAGTGGTTTAATGTGACAATTGTCCTGTGGCACACTCATGACATAAGGATATCTTGAGAAATGAGCAGTTTATAGAATGTAGCAGATTCTGTCTTTGGATTTCTTTGCCCTCCATTTTCAACTCTCAACTATGTCAATTGTTATTTACCAGAAGTAGTACTGATGTTGATTGTGTTGGGTTTTTATGCCCAGGGTTTTTGGTGTTAGCCAGCTTTTATATCCTACTGTTTCCCTTAATATCTTTGGGATTTGTATACAACTACGGAGCAGAACTTCAGTGTCTTCCAGTGGCAGTCATTCAGCTTGGAGCTGAACGGAAAGGTGCTAACTAGAATCCTGAAGGATGCAAGTGTCCAGTTTTCCCCTGTGACACAGATTCTGTTTCATGCCAGTCAGTTATTGTCTCTGATCTCTTTATACCACCTCCAAGGGTATAAATGTTGTTCTCACTCAGCCTGTGATCAGGCGGATTTCTTTACAGTTAAAACTGCACACAGGAAATCTGACATTATTGCAGCAAGCTGAATATCATACTTAGAGTCGTAGCTTAGACAGCTGCTCACACAGTGGAGTAAATCTGATAGTCCTACTCAGCTAAAATCATAATGCATTTTTAGCTGGAGACCAAGCTGGGCTCTCCTCTTGTTAAAAGCATCTGTCAAGAGCAGCAATGTAGATTTGGACACAGAAGAAGAAAAGTAAAATGAAGCAATCCAGACTGGGTATTTTCTGGATGTGTCTCATACCCTGTGTCTTTTACTAGGATTCATGGTGAGTAAAAAACAGTCACTTAGAAAGGAAACTTTGAGTCTGAACAGCCCCTGAATGAATACTAAGGCGAGATACTGAAGCTTATAGTAAATAACAGTGTTTTGGCCAGAAACTTCCATACTGAGCTGTAGGAGGAAACTTGACTATGTGTTCCAGTGCTTGATTTGTCTGTCTTTCCAGATCTTTAATACAATGATAGAAGTCATGTTTGTTCTGCATGACTTCTCTACGCTGTTAGGGCTTGATTTTCTGTCATTGCTCTGATATGCTGCTGTTCCTGCAATGAATTCTCCTATTGTTACCTCCCTTTTTTGTTTTCTGGGGTTATTATTTTTGCCACTTCTAGGTGCGTGCTTTTATGGTGTTTCTTGGATGCTTTTCAGGGAGTGTATTCCAGTGTAAATCAGTGGGATATGATAATCTGGCATTTGATAGCATGATTTTGTCAAAGCTGAGTGTGAAACTTTACTAGACTGGGCATTAAAGAGCAACGTTGTTGCAGATTGCTGGCTTCAGTGTGGTGTTTAGCCTGGCTGACTCTAGGGCTGTTTCAGGTCTCAGATGTCCACATGCTGGTACTGCAAACAGGTATCCTCTAGACCAGTGGTCCCCCTGGAGCACCTTCCCTCAAGGCTCAGGGATAAAAGCTGTAGACAAAGCATAGCCCTTCATGTAACAATTCTAACTGCTGTTAACCTGAATTTATGGGAGGAAGATTTTACTTATGTTCACCAGGTGTCCAAGATGTTAACTCTCGTCCCTTTTCATGCTGCAGAAGGAATCCTGTAGGTGTATTTTTTAAAAAGAACCATGTCTGAAGTCTGTTGGACAGGGTTTTTTTGTAATCTGAGAACACTGTAAGGCAATTTCAAGGACTGACCACCTTTTCCAAGTAGTTTGGGGATAAGACTCTGCCACTGAGCTGAGTAAATGTATGAGATGGAGAGGGTGTTCATTGTGTGATACAGACACTGTGCCATAAGGAGGACTGATAGGCTGCATGGTTTATCAGTGGCAGGTTTGTGATGAGCTCATATATTCAAAGAACAGAAGCTGGGAAACTGTATACAATGACTGACAGGCTTTTTAATTGCCTTTTGTTCGTGTTAAAATATTCTTAATTAAATTAACATTGTCCTAATGAGAGACTGCGGTGCTGCACTGACAGAGCAGCATTCCGGGAGCAGCTGTGCTGCCGCTGGTGAGTGGCATCAGTGTCAAATGAGGTTTGGGTGGGAGAGAGCTGGTGCTGGCCACCTGATTTACCAAACATGAAAACAACTGATTTGCTCAGCTTTTGTTTTAGTTGCGCATTAGGGTGAGAGTGTGATGATAAGTACATTTCCTTTACGCTTCTGCCAGTACCTTCTTATGGGCAAATACACCCGCTCTGCTGGTAGCAAGGAGGCACCGTAGAGAAGAATTATGTGAAAGCAAAACTGGAGTTTAATTTGACTGAAAGACGGGGTGTAGTGGTTTAATCAAATGGAGAGCTTTTCTGTGAGAGATTGACTTACTCCACACTAGAAAATATCTTGACTTGTTTTATTTTTTAATCTTTGACGTGAATGGTCAGGAAGTGTAGCTCTATCCAGCTGCATCACTGCTGTGTCAAATACATGCATTCAAGTTTCCTTTCAAAATTGCCTCTTGCTCCTTTAAAACATGCTTGCTTTCTGGTCTGTTGTTTTCTGGGTTGTTGTTTTCTCTTGAAAATGGAATTGTCAAAGGTGACAACTTTTCATCATTTATGAAATGTTTTCTATGTAGGGTTTAACTTCCCCATGAAATGTTTTTTTAGGAAAGAGCCTTCATCAATTACAACAAAACGAGAAAAACTGCATCTTTCTTTAAACTGAAAGAGTCAAAGTGGGCACCAGGTCTGTGAACTCAGGGAAGAGCTCTCTTAAAACTGAAAAAATATATCTGGCTTATCTTTTGCCAGAAATCTATTCAGAAGACTGCCAAGTGCAAAAACTGAAGGGGAGGCAGAAATGCTGTAACCTCCTCTGTGATGTTAGATTAGCAACCTGAGGCACTGCCATTGCAGTGCCCTTGTCTGCTGGAGGTGTGAAGTAACTGTCTGAGCAGAAGAATGGAAATTAATAGGTGATAAATTTATTTTGACACGGATGAGTTGTGTGATTCAGAGGAAAAAAACTGCAGGCATAATGCATTCAGGAAATACAGTGGAGCAGTCAAGACTCGGAAGTTTGTGAAGCATATTTAGATGTCAGCATCTCTGACAAGTCTCAATAGCTCATACTGTTGCCGAAAATTAAAAAGGGCAAGCTTTTCCTTAGCTGTCTGGAGGTTTGTTGGACACATTGGGGTCAGGACTCAGAGTTAACTAGACTTAATTAGTCTGTTCTAGCTTGGTAGTGCAGACCGCAGTAGCTGTACTGACAGTGAAATGCTGCAGATTGACACAAACTGTACGAATGGAGTCCAACCAAGATAAACTCACATCATCTTTTCATGCATGTGTTGGTGTGTGTCCTCAGGTATAAAATTCCTGCTTTGGCTTAACAGATTATTCCTATGAATGACTCCTCTTTCATTATAAACTTAATTGAATAACCAAGATGTTTTGAGGAATATGTAGACCTCTGAATTATAAACATCTTTTTGCCAAATGAAATGTAAAGTAGTTAGATTTCAGCGAATGTCATTGCACTTTATCAGGGCACATATTCATTCCAGGCCAAACACTATGAAAACTGTGAAAACTTATGGGTTCAATTGGAGAAAAGATTATTCAGAGTGGCCCAGACTTTCACGGGCGAAACAATAACAAAAATAAATATTTATAATATTGCTATTAAAGATTTATCAATTTTTAAGGAGGGGAAAAGTGATTTTTAAGGAAGATATTCTGAGGGAGAGGATTCTTAAAATGGGTCTCTTTCTGTTTTGGGGGTGAATGAGTGATGGTGTTTCACTCCCACCCTTCCCAATCCCCCTTCTCCTCAGTTCCAGGCACTTAACTCTCCATGGAGGAGGTTGGTGTGACAGCTCTTGTTCAGCTAAAGCTCTGCTCCCAGCAATTCATATAATAAATATTGATTTCTTTTTTCTACTGCTGTGAGTCAAAGTATCTCAGATTTAGAGAGGATCTCTTCTTTTCTGTATCAGAGAGGGTAAGAACAGAGTAGCTGAAGTAAAATCTTGCTTGCATTCTGAAATCTGACGTGATTTAGCATGTGAAATGTTGGATCTCATGTTTCCCCAGGTATTATATGGCAAACCTGAGGTGCTTAAGAGACCTCCCACTAGGCCATGATGGGAAAGAGTATTTATCTTGCATATTGAACTTGGCAGGGCCTGAAGTGAAACTCTTATATTCAGGAGACAAACAATTTTATAATGCTGCATGAAAAGAGCTTCAAGTGCTGTTAGCAGGCTGTGCTGAATTCATCTGAGAGAGGTTTCTGTTGGATGATGGCACTGTACTAGTCGGGAGGGTATTGCAAGAGTCAAGTATTTTTTTAAATTGAAAATAATCTTTTCACCTAAAGAAGAGATGAGGAGACTGTTTGGGGGCTTTTGTCTGTTAAAGTAAATGGCATGACAGGTGCGATTCCCCTGAAAAAAACCTCCTTATTCATAGAGCATCTAGTGTAAGATCTCTCATGGATCACAATGGCACAGTATAAAAGTATTAATTAACTATTTTAGCATCACCTATTTGAGCACTACTGACTTTCCAAAAGCAATCTTTCTCTTACAGTGGCACGTGATTTTCTCCATCAATTCTTTAGATGTTTTCTAGTCTGAGAGCCCAATGCCTTCTTTCCTGCCACTTTGTGGCATCGCTTTTGCAGCAGCACAAAGGTAGTGTGAAATGCACCCTGACCCAAAGCTTGACGCTTGGCATTCAGAGCATGCTGATGTGAACAGCAGAATGGTGATGAATTGCGTGGTAGGAAGAGGAGCCTGGAGGCATTGCTAGGAGGCAGTAATCCAGGGCTGCTGTCAGGCTCTGGCACAGTGTCAAAATACCCCAGAACTGTCACGCAGGAAGCCTCCTTGCCTGGCTACTCATTGCACAGCCTGTAACCTTCTGTTATTCTATACAGTACAGTTGGTGAAATAGTTTACATTATTTTTTTAAATATAAAATGACACTGTGCAGTGGAAATCTGGGACATGTAGAATTTTTCCAGCAAAGAGACAGAATGCTGGTGGTGGTGGTTTACCTGCGTTATGTGGATGTTATTTATCATTTATTTCTTGATCATTTTTTCTTCTCTCTGTAGCAGTCCCTGCATCTGAGAGCAGCATCAACAGTGGCAAAGTAACCGAGAAGTTTGATTAACCAGGAGCGATCAAAAGAGCCGCAGGACTTAAGTGATTAAGACACAACCTGAACCGTACAAAGACATTTTGGGTGGTCTCCAAGAGGAGGAGCTTCAAACTAGGTAAAACAAACCTTCTGGCTGAAGGTCAGGAAAAGTACTGCAGCGTGATCCCTCCATCATCTGTTTGCATCATGTACCCCTGGAGGTGCCAGGCTCTGCCCCGTTGTGCCAGGTGCAGCCCAAGTGTGCACAGGCTCTTTGCCTGCTGAGAAGAAGGGGTCACTGGGGCTTTCAAAGCACACCAGGCAAGGCAACAGGGTAGATACTGTTTTGGAGGAGTTCTGCAGGAGAGGGGGGATAGGAAGGATATGCTATTAGACGATGCAAACTTTGCTTTCTGTGATTTTTGGCTTAGAGTGGGGTGGATGTGTGTACACACTCCACATGATGTTTTTAACTAGCTCATGTTGTGTTTCTTTGAACCCTTTTAAAATGTCAGGAGACTGAAGGCTTTTGTTATAACAAGCAGAGCCTGACAAACTGCTGAGGATTTGCACCTGTGAAATGGGGAAAACCTGGCACTAGGGGAGGTCTTTCCTTCTTAGGTAGTGCCTGCTGCCCCAGAAAGCCCCAGGGAGGGGTCTGGGAGGCCCTGCTTTCCAGCACTGACCAGCCTTGGCAATACTTCTCAAGTGACCCTTCTTACATGTGTTACCTGGATACATAAATAGGTATATATTTTTTCACATATATGTAAAATATGTGTTGTTCCTCCTATATGAATAAATAGTGTAGTGTTAGAATTGGCTGCCTGCTAGAGGTATGTTCAACTTGTTATCTGTTGCACTTCATAGTAGCTTGTTCAGAGGAGGTTGAAAGTTAATTTAACTTTTAATTTCCAGTGTCTGTGAGAACAAATAAAGAGTCTAGAAATGTAGATAAATCACTGGAATTTTTGCAAGAAATATTGACTAGAAGTTAAAAATGTTTACTTTTTTTCCTTGTGGAATTTGGCTCTTTTTGGTTGAAGTCCTTTTCCTGTTTGCGCTCTGAAATTAGGTAGAAGTTCTCATAACTTCTTGTTTGTTGTTTTCTTATCCAGCAATTATTAACATTTGGCTTTAGGGAGCTCTGCAACCCACCAGCTTTTTTTTCCTTAACTTTAACGTGGAAGAAACAAAGTAAATTTTTTGATCCTGACATACATGAGAATTCAATATAATTTGTGACTAAATGAATGATGCTGGAATTTGTGGGCCAGAGTATCAGCTGATGAAAAACAGCATAGTTTGAAGTAAGACTTTATTACCAATTTGCTGTCAGCTGAATTGATGTGACTACTTTCCCAGCAGAGCAGTAACACTCACCTTAGTTGTGCTGTCTCTGCAGTGTGAGCTCCAGGAGGGAGGTGACACGGGTGGGCTGTACTGATGGGTGAAGCTCTGACCTGCAAGTATCGTGCAGTATCTTGTGTTCCTCGCCTCCCTAGGACAGAGGTGGATGCACTGAGTAGAGGAAAAAGAGCATTAACATGCAGGGGAAAATTTTTTAAATTTCAAAATCTGCCATTACCAGTTGCTGGACTCGTTGTGTGTCAGTGAGTTGGGATTTGACTTGAAAGAGGCTTTTGTCTAAGGGTGTGTTGGCAGTAGCAGGGGGAGTGTGACAAGATGCAAACCAGAGCCATGAGGGGTTGCTCCAGAGCTTGCCACATCTTGTGGCCTCACAAACATTGCTGAGGGCAGCAGCAACGGAGCGGGTTGGAGCAAGAGTGACATATGGCTGCAGACTTGCTCTGGCAGGTAGAGAACATGGCAAGAGGCAATCCCTTCTTCATAAGGGTATGTTGCCACTGCATTTTCTCTTGCCTCAGGCAGCAAAAAGCTGATTTCACCATTAGGAGATAGTCAGAAGGCTGGACGATGTAAAAGGATGGAAAAAAATAAATGAGATCAAGAGCTGGGAGTGAAAGGTTGATTGCTTGGGAGTGCTCTCCCCCAGCACGGACCATGGGCAAGCAGAAGTAAATTGTGGGTATGAATAGAAAATAAATGCTTACTGAGGAGTTTAATTGAGGGTTCAGACAATGAAACCAGGAGAAGGAGATATTTGTCCTAATTTTAATCTTTGTTTATATTTACATAGACTTAGAAAAAATGTTCTGCATTTTATAGCAGAGAACAAATACAGAGGAGAGAGAATAGCTAAATGCTCTGTGTCTCTGCCTGCTATTTTAAAATGAGTTCCTCACGCTGATATGGGTTTGTATCATAATTTGCTATGGACTCAGTGTTTTTTTTAAAATTACTAGCTAGGTCAGAAACTCATTTTACCTGTCATCTCCTGGATGAAGGAAACAGTATGATTGTTGAAATGATTGTTAAATGGTTGATGTTGGTGCCCCTTGGCCTGTTTGAAATACTGATCTTATTTTTTCAGGGTATTGAGAGTGTCATGACATGGATGGGCAACAGTTCTTCACTTGGGTTTGGTTCACCATTTTTGTTTGTTGAAACACTGGCAAAAGATGAAGTTTTTATTTTCTTTTTTTAGTACGTAGAAGCCCCAAGTTGCAACATTCAGGACATGGACGTTTCCAAAATATGATGGAGTCTTAGGGCAGGAACTAAGTTGGTTTCCTGCCAGATCTGAGCTGCTGCCTGGGGAAAACAAGCAATAGAGGAAAGGGTACAAAGAGAATAATTTTTTTTCTTTTAGACAGCTGGCTAATCTATCTGAATTTGGAAGGTCATAGTCAGAAGGCATAGAAGGAGTAATAATAGCAAAGTGCGTTATAGAGAATGCCCTGCTGCTTTATGGCTATTAGGAAAATACCACAGGAATGAATTTTTAAAAATAGCTCAGTGTTACAGGCACAAGGGGTGTGACTGTGGCTGCAGGAAAATGTTCTAGCTTCTTAGTTCCTGAAGCCAAAAAATTCCTGTTTGCTTAATATTTATCTCGAGGAGTAAATTGGCCTCTCGTGCCAGAGAAAACAGTGTTTGGGTTCAGCAAGTCCTGAGGCAAAGAAACTTTATTATTGTTTGGGCAGGATCTGGAAAATGCTGCCAGGTGCAGTGCTTGATACCTAACTTGAATGTTCCTGGTAAGTGGGGAAGCCTAAACTTAGAAGTATGAAGCTGAGGAGAAAGGCTTTAATAGCCTGTTTTTCATCAAAAGCTCAGGACCACAGCAGCAGTAGCAGAGAGCTGGAAGACGGAGAGAAGGAAGTTAGGGTCTTGGAACAAACTGGAGGGTAAAATGCATTTGGAGAAACTCTGAAAGCTTTGTGAGGAGGATGAGGAGGAAGAGGAAAAGGAAGGGGGGTGAGAGATAGAGAAGGTGGGAAGCTGTACTCCCACATGGTGCGCTGTGGTGAGCACATGCAACTCTAAAGCACACACACACACTTACCATGGGCAAGATAAAGAAACACTCCCGTTCTGAGTTCGCAGCCCTGGCTGCTTGCTGCTTAATCAAAGACTTGGTCATGTTTAGGAGCAACACCAGTGCCCAGTCTTGTGGGTAGTCCAGTGTACCCTCAGCATCCCAGCTCCTGGGGCTGCCCTGGCACTGTGGTGTGGGTAGCGCAGGCCTGATGGGCTGTGTAAATTCAGGTGGTTGTGCTTCCCAGACTGCCCAGCTGGCTCAGAGGCAAGTGGGAATTCTTCCAGTTGGATTTGTAGAGACTTGGTTTGAATCTATTCACACATGGGGGCTCCAGCCCTCACTGAAGCTGGGGCAGTATGGCAGGATTGGGTCCTGCCAGGAGTCAGAGCCCTCAGCTGGGGCTGGTAGCGAGCAGCACAACCTCTCCACCAGCCCAAAGAGTTCTAAAGACTGGAAATAGAGGAGGTAGCTTGAGGGTTTGCATTTTACAGGTGAGAGTGCCAGTATTTCAAGTGTAGTGTTTATACAATCACGGGCAGCTCTGTTGGAGAGCTTTAGACAGGTTGATGTCACTGTGGGCTAGAGTGGAAGCTCTGCAGTGTAGTAGTAGTCCCCTGAAACATGAGGCTGCAAGAGCTCTCCCTTTGTCTTGTCCTCATGCTGTCCTGGTTTGTGTTGGTGCGAATGCACTGCGTAAAAGACTTCGAATGTTGGTAGCTTTGTTTAATTGAAGAATCTGCTCTGGAGCCCTTAGAGTGGTCTGCATACAAGATAGGAATGACATGTACCTAGCTAGGAAGAAAAACAGTTGTGGTGCAAAATAGAATGTGATGGAGAAGGGAGGGATATTGCATTTCAGTTCTTTGATGTGGGCAAAAGAGTTTGTTCATTTTCAGATACAGGAGAAACAGGATTTTAAACAATACTTCTTACTTTGAGTAAAAATTTCATTTACGGCATCCACTTTGAACTGCTGCTTGGATGTTTGTTTCTGGAGCACATGCGGTGAGTTTGCCAACTGCTTGGCAAGGGACAGGGGCCTGTTAAAAATTAACTAGAAACTGAGATAAATCACATACGAATAGCTCAGGGAGCATGGTGAATTCATCAGTGTCTGATGTAGTTGCTTGTCTCATGGCTGCCCAAGTTCCTTTGTAATGTGTTTTGGGTTTCTTAGCTTCAAGATGCCCTGTCCAGCAGTTGCTTCAGGAGAGAGTGTCAGATGCATTTCTTTGAGCAGCATTTTAATCTGAAGCACAGCATTTTGTATGGTATGAACGACGGGCCCGATCTTTTACCACAGAAGCCAGTGGCAGCTGGGTCCGTAGAGTCTCGCCTGACCATGGTGGTGAAAAAGGTCCAGGCTTCTGGAAGTCAAAGACCTGTTAATAAAGTTTCTCCCATTTGATAATGCTGGATAATGGAAGCTTTTAATTGTGTTACTAGGCTGGTTGACCTGAGTCTCTGTGGCTGTGTGTCAAGAGGACAGTGTGTGGCAGGAGAATTTAAGAGTTCAAGTGAATGGCACTTAGCTACTCTGGGTGCATGATAGAAGCATTTGCTCACCTCTCTTATCTGTCACACTGGTGAGTTTACTCACCTTTCTTACAGCAGTGTGAATAGGGGTGTGGAGAGATGCACATTCATCCCTTGAATGTGTTCAGGGAGGTCACAAGCAGCCTGACCCCTCAACTGAAAGGCTGGTGGGCAAGGCTTCAGACCTTTGGAGCAGCCTGTGCCTGTTCTGCTGCAGCTCTCTGCAGTTCCCTTGTGAGCACAAGATGTTTCTCTTCCCCAAAGGGAGTGGTTGCCACTGAAACATGAAGCAGGGGTTGTCTGTAGTGTCAAGACAGAGCCATCATTCCAATGATGTTTTTAACAGCAAAGTTTGAAAATCCCCCTCACATAATATTTTGCGTGCTGCAGGATTACGTTGTAGTTGCTGCTGGCAGCCTCGTGTGGTTTGGAGATGCTGTATGCCTAGGCTGTTCCAGGCAGACTGGCTGTTGGAAAACTCACAAGTCGTTGTCCGTTCAGGCCAGAAAATGGAGTCCGGCTGTTTTGCAGTCATGTACTGCTGAGTGCAGTTGCAGGATTTCCTGCATTCCCCATTTGTGCCTCCTGTAGTTTCATGCGTAGCTGCTTCTTAAAGTGTCATAGTTCCAATCTGTCTGCTGCACGCTCAGGATATTGCCCTATTTGGTGGGTTTGTGTGGTTTGTTACCTGCAGACTCGGACCCCGTTGCAGTACACGGGATTTCAGTCAAAGCGGCGAATGCAGAGGGTGGTGCAGAATGGGTCTCTTCTGGTGAAGGTCTCTCTTTAGGGAGGAAGCAGACTTCCACATCAGGGAAAGAAAAGGTCATTACCTTCATTAGGGCACATGAAAGTTTGAATTTGCCCAGTATCTTTTTAGTAGCCCAGCTGCTACCTCTGGCAAAATCTGGGAGAAACATGAAGAGAGTTCCATGCATTAGGGACCACCTGGTCACAGCCAGCCAGAAAGGGTTAGTCATCATTTGTGTTTGCTGCAATGCCAAGCACACTCCTTGGACTAAGTGGTAGCCTGGGAGGGGATGGCTGAATAAAAGATGAAGAACTTGTGTGAGAGGCTGTGGGCTGGAGCTCTGTGGCCAAGCTGTAGTTGAATCCTTGCAATTCCTGTCTAACTCTCTAACTGCCAGTGTAATCTGATCAAAGGCCATATTGTGATGAAGGCATTCCTTGATGTACCAGGTACTTTCTCTGCCTGTTTTTCGTATTAACGTAATATTTTTTTCAAGCCCCAGTCACACATCTTTATTTGGCAAGCAAATTACTCCAATAAAAGCTGGCAGAGCTGTTCACAGTGAATTTTGTAGTGAGTGTGCCAGGGCTGTTTGCTAATACCTGGACGAGCTGCCAGAATGCCGAGGTCTCGTAACACCCCACAAAACTGCCTGATGTACCTTGTGAGTAATTAAACATCACTCAGTTCTAAGAGGCAACCTTCAGTAATAGATTTCACCCAACTATAGTATCTTTAAAATCAGGATAGAACCAGTGGCATATGACAGGAGAGTGACTGAATTGCTCACAGTTTAATGACCCCTCTCTAACTATGCAATAAGGGTTCTTGGTTTCTGTATAAATTGACGTGCACTGTAGAGTTGTGGAGTTTATTATTAGTGAGCAGTTCTAGTGGCTTCAAACCCTGTGTATTCACTCCAAGGTACAAATGGCTAAAGGAATCCCTTAGACTATTAGCAAGAATCATGCACATTTGAGAGAGAACACTCGGCATTGGGACAGGGAAACTTTGAAGCGCTCCAACAACTTTGGTCCTCCAACTGATCCAGGAAACTGAGCTAAGATGACAACATTCTTTGAGCCAGCTCAGAACTTCAGAGGGGTGGAAATCAAAGTGTCCCTCCTGGACACCCCTTTGAATCCTGTTAATCAAATTTCTTGCCTTAGACAGTCTCACAGTTATTTTACTAATTTAAAATATGGCACTTCTCAGTACTTATTTGGGTTTAGTTCTCTACTCACATTTTGCTGGATGTCAGGATGGTCTTTGCTGAGGATTCTGGTGGTGTCATCACCAGCTGAGGTAGCACACATTGCATGACCTCCCAAACGAGGAGCTCTTACTTTTGTGCTAGACTTGAACCCAGGGGTGTGAGAATCAAAGTCAATTTTCATTGGAAGGCTTTTATTTCTGTTCTTTGCAGTTCAAAGACACTGGTACTGAACTGGAGTGTATGCATGCCACAGTAATCCTGCTTCACACATAAGGGAATTCTGTCTTGAACCATTCTGATAGGGGAAAAAATCTGCTGAGTCCACTTCTTTAAGTTTTTGACCTAAAATGGGGTCAGGGCGAAAGGCAAGGGAAGAGGTGATGTGGTCCCATTTCTGCTGGGTCACTGTGGTATTAAAACAATGATGGTGTCTTCCTGAAATTCCTTGAGAGTGTCAATCTCAAATTTTAGCACTGGTGTTGTATACAAATGCAGTAAAATCACTCTCTGAGTATACACTGTACTTTGTCTTTCCAGGTGTTTGCCAAACTCAAAATGATTATCAAGAGTATTCAGGGTAAGATTCTGAAACAAGAACATGGGCTGTTGAAATGCATGACAGGTCAAAACCTGGGAGAAAAGTGTGACAGAGGACTACTCCTGGCCTGAAGAGAAGGTAAAAATTCAAAGTATTAAGTTAAGAAAATTACTGGAAAAGTGCTGTAGTAACTCGTGGTCAGAGGAATGCAGGATTTGGCTGTGTCACAGAGAGGAACATCCTTATCCTGTGTGCCAGATAGATCTCGGTTTCCTTGCTCAAACACTGAATACAGGCCTCAGCCTGTTGTGCACAGTAATGATGTGTGCACACACGGAGTATACGGCATCACGCATAATGTTCCCTGGTACACAGAGCACAGAGATGCTGTAGAGATGGCCCTTTTGCATGTGGTTTTTGAGACACCTGCAGAAGAGCGGTCTGGTGGAAGTGGAGGCTTGGGGAGATCTTTAATAGTTGGATTGCAGGAAGCAGAGTGGCAAAAATCTGACCATATGTATAGAGTGAGCTTACATATTTCTTAGAGTAAAGAAAAGAATTGGTTGATTCTTAACATCTCTTAAGCAAACTGAGGAAAAATAGTGAAGGAGAGCCTCACTATTGTTTCTGGTTTTATCCAGAAGATTCAGGTCTAACTTGCTCTACTGTTTGACATGTTATTAAGAAACTGAGGAATAAATCTATGCTTTTGACATATATCAAGCATATGTAAGCATGATGTCCTATCTGGCTCTCTGCTATTAAATTAAACATTTCTTAGGAGAAAAAAATGCAACCTAACATGATCAGTCCAGTGAGCATTCACATCCAGTGATGTGAACTGGATCAATCCTGATCTGACTTACCCTGATTTCAGTAATGTTACCCAGGCTGTTTTTTCCACTTTAAGAAGAAATACAAATAAAAAATAACCCACGTTTGGTTGGGGTTTTTTTCCAAATAATAGTCTGTCTTGGCCCAAAGCAACCAGTGTAAAACACTGTCTAAAGGATGGTTTGTTTCAAAGCAAAGAAACAGGGTTTGGAAGAGGTCACACAAATGGACAAGGAGAATTGGTAAGAGCAGAGCCACTAGAACACGATTCACTTCATTCTGGACTTACAGTCCCGAAAACTTACATGGAGCTGGTTTCTTAAATCTAGAGGTACTTCAGTCTGTACTGTTGAAAACTTGTCTTTGTGGTCCCCGATGGTCTTCAGTCTGTTGGCATTTTAAACAAATGGAGCATTACAGACATTCCAAATGAATTTACTCATGTATCTCTAGGTCTGTTCAATGCAGTAGGTGGGGTCTGAGAAAAGAATCTCCTCAAGCTTTGAAAGTTAATGCAGTGATCTTTCAAATCATTACTGAAACTTACCACTAAAATATTTTGCATTTCTTTCTAAAGTTGCAGGTTTACACCAGTGCATTCCTCTACTTCTTTTTTTGTTTTTAATTGATGTGGAAAATCTGAAGTCATAAAATGCTGTGTGACTACAGGATGTCAGTATAAAACAGCAGGTAATAAAGTGTTTTAACCACCAGGAAAACTTCAATAATTTGGTGTTTGAGAGATGGATCTATACAAACAAAAACTTGCATTGCATTTAACTGGACCTTACTTGCTAATTAATAACTCTGTGTAACATTCACAACTAAAATTTTAAAGACAGCTATAGTTTCTCGTTGCAAATTTTTAAAGGCAGAGTGAACAGCTTTCAAGGTGAGTGTCACAATGCATTGCTAAAATCAAGAGACTTAGGATCAAGTTATCTTTCTGATAACTACTGTACCTCATTTGCAAGGAGAAATAACTTCTACTGGGGTGCATATAGAGACCCCCGGGCCATGGGTTGGAGGCAGCTGCTACTGTGGCAGCTTTTCTCCAGCACAACAGAGCAGGATGATGGAGGCTGCTGTCATAAATGTTCTTCTGTTCAGGGTTGTCTTCTCATGACTGAGTCTTATTAGGGTGGTTATTGTCATCTCCAACTACAGTAAAACCAATGTTTTGACCTCCAAGTCTCACATAATTTATTGAAGGCAACCAAGGGAACCTTTTCTCCAGAATGAATGGGCTTCATTAAAAGCACTCACTACTGACTTAGTGACATGGCTCTGATGAGAGGTGAGGGGACTGTATCGAATGGAACCTGGAACCAAAAATCTTGTCTTGGTCCCTTCCATTCTGCTGATTTGATGTCAGCAAATGCAGAAATGCACACTGCCACTGGTCCTGGTACCTGTCATTTATGAAGAATCTTATTTTCTATCTCTTTGGCAAAAAGATTTGAAAATGTCTTTTAAAAACATTCAATTATAAACTGGCAAGAGGTTAAATATTTGATAAATATTTCCATGTTAACTTAATGTTATTTCTGCTGCTTGCTTAAGTATCTAAGCAGGAATTTCTATTACCTATTTACTAAACCCAAAACTATCTACAATAGTACAATCTACTTCATAGGAAGACCTTAGCCCATATTTTCATCCCTTTCTTGAGGTTCATATGGAAATGGCAGTCCTGGCTGAGGTGTGTGGCTGTATGGAGCTGCCTGAAAAGAGCCTGTACAGCAAGAGCTGGAGAAGGATCCTCACAACAGAACCTCTGAGTGACCTCACCTTGTCTCTTCAGAAGGAGGGAGAGAAGGCAGCGCACACAGTCACAGCACAACCAGCTGTGGAGGTGAGTGACTTAGAGCCACAGCAGCTCCCCGAGAGCTCAAACACAGCCTTGGCGTTTGCTGAGGCTGCAACTGTCACAAGGCTTTACAAGTCCGTGTTTGATTGTAGCAATGGCATGCATTGCTAAAACAGAGACCTGAATCCACCTCATGTCACCTGAGTACTCACTTCTGTCTACCTTCTGAATTAATTCAGATTCTGGGTTCTAGGGACCATTTGTAAAAATGGCAAAAAAACTCTGATAGTCTTGCATAGATGGGTTTTTATTTTAACCAGGGAATCTTAAGGTCAGAAAGCTGTAGTAATACGATGAACCAGACTAAAATGTGTTCATCTTACATTCCCTGGCATCTAACAGCAGTTTGTGCAGGTTGAGCAGAGTGAGGAACTAGGGTAGCTGCTCCTTCTTGTAAAATTGACATTTTATATTGCAGAAGCTCTTAAATTACCTGTGAAACTTCTCTTAAAGTTAGCTTGAAAATTGTAATTCTTCCTTCTGAATAACAGTGCTCTTTTCATATTATAGTGAAATGCATTTTGATTTTTAAATCTGGTAATAAGGGCTATTTCACTTTGGTGGGATTGCTATCTTTTGTTTCATTTCACTGCAATGAAAATGAGACTTTCAATCTAGAAATGAAAACAAGATTCCCAATTAGTAGCAAGTAACAGTCTCCTTTACTGATTACTTTAAAATAAGAACAAGGTATTTCAACTATTCACAGATATTTCTGACATAGCACAAAGTAACATAAGAGAAAAAGATCATGATAATATTTAAAGCAAAATAGTTTAAAATTTTATGTTTACAAACACATTTCTTTTTTCCTTTTCAAAATGTTTGCTGATACAGTTTTGCAGGAGACTCTCTGTTTGGTCACATACACTTCTGCTCTACACACCATGTTTTGTCCTAGGGGACAAATGGGGAAAAGTATTCTCAGACTGGTACTTTGTCAGAAAGAAAATTCTGGGGATTTGGAATATGACCTCTAATGGTCTTGGAATTTTGTGTCTGTGAACTTCATACAATACTGAACATGCTAAGCAGCTGATATTTATTTTACACTGTATTAAAGTATTCAAAAGAACTGAGATCTATTTCTTCTATACATGTATGTTGAAGCTTTAAGGCTGCACTACTAACATTTTACCAATCTTTTGTCATTTTCTTACATGTTATAGTTACTTTATCAATTTCAGAATTGCTAGCAGTGATGATGATGATGCCCACTTAAAAAATTCCACACCAAACAGAAGAATTCCCTGGGAAACTGCATAGCACATGCATGATACATAGCTATAAAATTAGTCCAAAGTTTTGATAAATACTTATTTCCCACTAGAGCTAATAGTTGTTCTAGTTTTAAAGAATAAAATGCTTATTATATACAGAAGGGTGGGTGGAGTATGGACATTTGACAAAGATCACTCGAGGCATTTCACAGTCTGAATTGTTTGTACAGTGTTAATGCAGCTGCCCTTCTTCCTTATGCGTAGACTTGTGGCACCTGTGGGAAGGGATCATTCCTGGCAGTGTCAACAGGCTCAGCCTTACAAGATCCAGGCTCATCTTCTCCGGGCTCCTCAGTCTTCAGCTGAACCAGGAGCTTCTTGCAGGATTGAGAGCCCTTTGGGGCTTGCTTGTGAGCTCGATGCGAACTCGTACAGCATTTTCAGATGCCAGTTTACATCAGGGAAGTGTTTGGTCTTTCTCCTTCAGGACGTTACAACACGAAAAACTGCACCAGCATTTTTCAAGGAGCACCATTAACTGACTTTGGTAACTTGGCATGACCAGCAGTATTGAAGAAGATGCTGAACTCCTGTCTCGTACAAAAAGAAAGTACAGCTGCCAATTACCCTGCAGCTACAGTCTGTAAGTACTAAAAACATAAATATGTTAACCATACACATATACACAAAACACAGCAGTAGCAATATTACAGGAGGCAGTGCCTACTCTCTATAACTGGTTTTGGTTAATACAGATGCAACAGCAAAGTAAATGCTATTTCATATATGACAAACCTTTCTTCAAAGGTCAGTGGCAGTAAGATGAAGTTCAGGTCCAGGCTTTCACTAATCCAATGTGACTCACACAAATTAACCAATGAAAGAGTAGCACTAAGGGAAGATAATGACTGTCAGTTAACACTGAAACTTTGAGATGGAGCTTTCTTTTGCCACCATTTGTAATCAGTTCTCCCTTTTTCACAAATGCTCTTTCTGTGAGCACTCACCCGACCTAACAGGGGACAAAGTTACTACATACAAAATATGATTTAGGGGTAAGGATTAATAGAAAGAACCAGCCTGAGACTGGATTTCCTCAATCCTGGGAGGTGCTCTCCATGTATTTAAGTGACATTTCCATGAGATTGCACTTAGCAGACCACTAAGAAGTTGTTGCTCTCCCACTTTTTTTCTTCTTTCCCATGCAGTTCTGTTTCAAAGGTTGGTAGGAATTGCATGAGAAGAGCAAGAGGAGATGATTGCTGGTCCATTGTCTTGACTAATGCTCTTCAGAGCAGCGCCCTCTCCTCAAGACCACATCATCTAGTCCAATATCCCCAGTTCTTCCTTTTCCTTTCTCGCCTCTGAAAATAACCTAGGAAGAGAAATAGAACAATTTGAGTGGGGGATGAAAAAAAAAAAATTACACAGAGATAATTCATTAGAAAGTGTGATGAAGGATTCTGGTCTTCATTCAAATTCTCCTCAGGTTTCCAGTAGGCCCCTCCAAAATCACTACCATTTAGTTGCTTTTGGGTTTTAATTAGCTAGAAAATAAAACTTCCACATTTCTTCCTGATTTCTCTTTGGCAGAGGCCTTTCCCTACATAGTTAGGAGTTTTCCCTCACTCCCTGATCTTTAGGTAAGTGTCACAGTGGTTCAGGTCAGCAGCCGTGGCTGCCCATGCTGGCTGGAAAAGATCCCAAACTCGAGTGTACCACGGGGCAGCTCCCATCTGTGGTCCAGTGGATGGCAGGCCATGCTGACAGCTACTGCCACGGGGTCAGGAGAGGCAGGGGACAGTGCAAAGGGGAACTGCTGATCATGTCTGGGGTCTTTTCTGCCAGACAAGACATGAGTGATTCACACTTACTGAGACAGACACAAGGATTGCCAGTAGTGATAAATTTAGGGGGGAAAAAAGGTAAGAATATAGCAAATATATTGTTCAGCTGTTACTAATGTCCTCATTCTCAGTCTGACATTCATTTACAGCTAACAAAGTCAGGTGTCTTTGTTACTGCTGCTGAGGTAAAGTTTCCAGAAAATTATCTGCAGTAATTACAGCCTTAATGTTCATTTTGGAACTAGATACTCTGTGTGTCTTGTAGCCTGCTCCCATCATGAACTTTATGATGTGCGAGCTTTTCAGAGCACCTGATATTTAAGTCAGAGTAAAACAGGTCCTGAAGTACCCAAGCCACTACCATACAAACTACCTTCAGAGGTGGAAGAATAACACTGAGCTTTTGATACCAGTTAATCACAATGTTTTTAAGATTTACAGGTGTTAAAAGATTCTCCATGGCACTTCAGGCAGCTTCTTTTGATTGCACTAAACCATTTTATGTTATGGGCATTGTTAGGTCATCATTCACCTCCTTGGCCTGATCAGCTGCAGGGATGCTAAAGGGCATAAAATCATGTGACTGCACATGTAATCTCCCTGCATTACCAAAAATTACTTCAGTATCTTTGCCCTGGCTGAGCCAGTTACTAATACACAGGGGATGATTCTTTCTATTTCATGGCATTGTATTATTCAAAGCATTATTCATGAGGACTCGATACAGGTTTTTTTTTTAAATCTCTATATAGAGTATGCCTCTGTCCATGAGGCTTGTTCTTTCCTATGTGGTGATTCCCTTAAAATAGGCTGTACCAGGCAGCTTAGGAAATGACACAGTAGCCTGAGTCTATTGCTGTAGCTGGGATTTCTTTTTTTTTTTGGTGCATAAAACTAATTTGAAAAAACGCATGACTCTCATCTGTATTGTGAATCCACTAGCAGAGATCAAAGTAGTAAAGCAGACTGAAACTGAACCCAGAAGATGAACACTGCAGTGCTGCACCATTTAAGTGTCTTCAGCTTCTCATGCAAAAACCCAAAAAGCAACAGTCATCAGTACTTACACTCTTGATGCCCAGTCCTCGTAAAGTTATGTGTGTCTGTCTCCAGCCATGGCCACCATTTCTTCCCCAGACAGCTGGGCCGTGAGCACCATTTTTCCTTACAAAGACTTGGAGGGCACCAGAATGCAGCCCGGACACCTTATGCCTAAAGGACAGGCACAAGTCTCCAGCCTGAGCCATGTGACCCAGCTGCAGGATAAGATGTGCTACTCTTCCTTCTTTGCCTTTGGGATCGGAGATGGTAAGGTACTGTCTCCCTGCAGTGGAAAAAGCAGTTAGTTGGGGGGTTTTGTTTGGTTTTTTAAATGCTACTAGGTTGCAAGACCAAATGCACAAGAGTGATTTAAAAAAATAACAATAAAGGGATCCACAAGGTCCAGTGAATGTTAAATAAGGCATATAGAACCAGAACTACTGCATCTGCCTCCTACAGGGTAAGATTTACAGCGCTGCTCTTCTCTGTACATTAGTACCAGGTTAGGTGTTGCCCATCTAATTTCTTTTTGACAAAGCAAATGGTACCTCTCTCAAAAACTAAAACCTCATGTATTCTGTCATTTCTGAGAACCCTTTGGTGACTGCATGATTTTAAACCCACAGTGATGTTAAAGCCACTGTGCAAATTTAGGCACCTTTCAAGCTGCAATGTTTTGCTGTTGGAGAGATGAAGGAGAAGACCAGAATAAATGCTGTCATGTAATTGAGCTATGGCCCTGTCCCTTTCCTTTTGCTTGGGAACTGTGTTAACAGGTTAAGTCTCAAAGCATCTCCATTTGCAACCCCGATAGCCTCTTTTATTTAACTATAATTTAAGATCTTAATCTGGATTAGGCAGAGAAAGCAAGAAGCAGTAATGATTTCCACATGGCTGTTAACCCTGAAGCCGAACAGTAAGAAGTTGGCAGTGAACATACACACTCAATTCAAAACCCTATTATTATCTCTTATCATGTATGAAGCAAAGGTGCCTTCCAGAAAACACTCAGAACATGAGAAGCTGAGGATCTCAGGTATGGCAACATCCACTAAACCTAAAAAGAAAAAAGGCACCTTTCACACTGACACTCAGAACTACACTTAATGAGATTTCACATCTTGGAGAAAACAGAGACCTATATTTGTTGTTTGTACTTTTCTTTAAAACTTTTTCAAGGTGGGTGAAACCTTTAAAATCTGAAATTATCAAGGGGAAAAAGGTTCCAAAAAACCCCCAAACTCTCACCTTACACTGAATCTAAGAATCTTTTTTCTTTGAGATCAGATTTTACATGGCATTTTTTAATTTAAAAAAACTACCTTTACCTTGAGTTCATTAAGAAAGGTGGCATTTTTAGTCTCCTTAGTTAAATTCAAAGATATAGAAATATTGGGGGTTTGTAATATTGTTGACATACACAGTTAAATAGGATAGAAATATATTTTTTAATTGTCTCCCTGCTACTACTCAACCAGAGCATTGTTTTTTCAAAAAATGATTTCCCTTAAAAGCTGTAAGATTTAATGACAATGTACCAGGGCTTGTCACACACTTAAAAGGAAAGCCAACCTTGTCTCCAATTCATTACTTCTACATAAGTTTGTAAATTTGATTTAACAAAGCAAAGTATTATGCTGATGTCTGGGCCCCTAGATCAGCATTTAGCCATCAAGGGGGATCCATTTGTCCAAGAATCTGTTAAAGCCTTTTGCTGGGTATTTTCTCAGGCAGTTTTCTTTTCTGTTTTTTTTTTTTTTTAATGCATTGCTTTTGCACTAATTGCTAAAATAAGCATAATAGAGTTTAAATAACTGTACCTGTTTGCTGAAGATACAATTATACCACTATGGAAGTACTGACTTATTAAGTGCATCGTTTTCAGATAGTTACTGTGGCTGAATCCAAACAATAGGAAACAGATTCAGGTAAGCACAAAGCAAACATATCTGTAGGCAAGCCCCTGCAGGAAAAGGTCCCCTCAAATCAGCATTTTCTGCATGCAAGATAAGCTTAAAATGCTTCAGCACAGCACCTTTCAAAGTGCAGATTCTGATAAACCAATAAATAGCAAACTTTGCAAGGTGAAAGCAAACAGTCAGGAACAAGCTGTGAAAATAAATCCTTGCAGCAAGGTATTCCAGACAGGAGGGAGTGGGTGGGTGACTTCAAGGGACTAGTTTTAACAGGTTATGTCAACAGCAGCAGAACATACACAGGAAATAGAAAGCTGAGCTTGTCCCTGACTACTGGGAAGCAATGCACGGGAAAAGTCTGACAAAAAAGAGCCAGTTAAAAATCATAGTTCTGGAAGTTAGTATGTATTAACAACAATTTTTGAGTACAAATAATCAATATGCTTTGAGTGACTTAGAAAAAATGGATTTTTACATCTGCTATTTCAAAAAGGTATGAACTATGTGTAATATTTTATTTTTTTAGGTGCCACTCTGCAAGCAGAAGACAGCTGCCTGTTTTCTCATCGACAGGAGCAAGGACTTCCCTCCCAGTCATTCCCAAGGCTTTTCAAGTGTCACAAAGAGCTCCTGAAGTACTAGAGCAGCCTGTGTGGGGGGAGCCCTGCCCAGGCAGTGAAGACAGCATTTCCACTGAGCCAGCCAAACAGCCTGGAAAAGGTGCCAGGTCACCTGCTGCGGTGGCAAATGACTGTCCCAGCAGTGGCAGCATAAGGGCAGACAGCTGTGACAGGGTGGTGCATGAGGAAAATGGCTCAGTGCCCTCGTCCTCCCTCATCTTAACCTGTACCATTGTGCCGCCTGAGAGCGCGTTTCCTTCCGCAGGGCTGCCATCCCTCACATAATGTGAGCTTTGTACACTTCAAAGGCTGCTCCTTGGGGATGAAGTAATCCCATCATTACGGGGAGCCAGAGATGTGTGTCTAATCCCCAGTACTGTGGGGCAGGCACTGCTGGGGGAAGGGTAGGCAGGCAAGGACAGCAACCTCTCAGTGTCACACCAAAAAAATTTTGTCCCTTTTGGGACAAAATACATCCCACTTCCGGGGACAGCAGAGGTGGGCGAGAGGGCAGGGCTATTGCTGATCGCCAGTGCTGATGCCAGTCTCCTGTCCTGGAAGCAGCTACTACACACTCCCCTCTAATGTTTAGTGTAATGTCACTTTTTACCACCCCAAACAATCCCATGTTCAGAAGCCTCTGTGTTTGAACATTTAACTTGTCTGTCTTCCAGTTACTTAACATTTTTCCTATATACAGATTGATTTTATTGAATTCTATTCCAACCTACACCAATCTGAGAGGTTAAACTAGAACATTATATGTGGCAGCAAAACAAATACTATTTCCAGTACTTTCTACAACTTTGCTAGTGATAGGGAAATAATTACGTTTACATGGTAGTTTGAAAAATAAGCTTTGTTTCACCATAAATAAAAGTTGTTCTCTAGTCCACATTTTTGTTTTTTCAGATTCTTTTAAGACAAATTTTGCTGACTACATTTATTAGTCCTTCAGCGACATTCCTATTTTAAAGATGGCAGCTATGATGAAAGCATTAATTTTTAATTGCTCTTTCCTGTTAGGAATCCTCAATTTCGCTTTTTATACACAGAAGAGATGTGGGTGTGAAATATATCCCAGAGCTAAAGGGAACAGAAGTTGTGTAATTTGTCCTAAAGCAGGAACTGTCATCAACCTCAAGCCTGGGTGGTTCTTCAACTGCAGGATGTGACTGCACCCAGATCACTTACCTGATGCATCTCTCACTGGTTCCCAGTGCAAGTCATCGTCTTTGTCCTTGATCCATCCACACAGTCCACTATCAAAATTACAGCTGTGCACCAGCACACCTGGCAGAACAGAGCAGGAGGTCACAAAAACATCCAGAAGGGATTCAGATTGTTCTGGTTTTCAATTTCCCATGTGGCTGACACTAGCAAGTTAAGTATGAAAATTAAATGTAGAAGAAGGAGCTCTTGGAAAAGAATCTGCAAAAATCCTAAAGCAATAAAAAGGACCCTTGTATTATTAACAGTGCACACTATTTTTGTGCTAAGTATTTTAGGAAATAAAAGTATAAAAGTTCTTATAGGCAAGGGGTTGGTTTTATATAGCATAGTTTAAAAGAGGGGCATAAGATGTAGGAGTCCTGAAAAATGTATAAACCCCCAAGAAATCTCAAAAAATCATAAACCCTAGGTCCTGAATAGGAGACATGGTCTTTACCTGGGTCATCGTTTGCTTCAAATTCATCAGCTGTAATCCCTCTTTCAATTTCAAGTATTTCAAACAGATTATTGCTCACTCCAGGCTGGCGTGGAACTGTGAGACAAAATGAATGAGATAAGGAAGTAGGTCACTAACTAGCTTTATCTTTAACAAAAACCAGCAGAGCAGCTCTAGGCATTGTGCTTTTCCTGGAGATTTCAATACATTTAATTATATTCATCATAAAGACTCATAAACTTTATGCCTACGTGATTTATGATTTGTGTTGTAACATTTACCTAAACACTATAAAAGGTAATTCCAAATCTCCTAGAGGCCCTTTGAATGAAAGCTCCTTTTTAACCCAGGGGGAAAAGCTTTAACCTTGAAGCACACCATTCCTCTCCAAATGCATTTTCAGAGATAGTGGTTTCTCAATAAAATAAAGCTACATGAAAGTCCTCACTCAACCCTTCCACAGACGTTTATAGGAGAACCTTGACAGGAGGCAGCAGTACTTGGAAGAGGCCCCACGTGCACTTAACCTTTGAAATACAGCTGAAGGTATCATCTATCTGCAAAGGATTAGAGCTCCCCAAACAATTATCAGGGTTGTACTGGGAGTTGAGAAGGAGGAGCTCTAGTGGAAGCTGGAATTCAGGTGTAATTATACTTTTTGCTTTCCAGCACAGCATGTCCTTCAGCTGCTGTTCCCAGCTGCAAGGAGAAGGAACAGCTCTCGGTGATTAAGAGGCCGAGAGGTTATTAGACATTCAGCATCCAGGACAATCTGAAATTTATGAGGTCTTTGTGGGAGTGATGGCCGCCAAAGTCAGGTGGCTACAAAGACTCCCACCTATTTCTGAAGATGCTGTGCCAGTCTGTGTACGTCTCAGGCAGATTTCTTGCCTGATGGACAGCTGTCAGCTAGAGATAAACAGATTGCGCTGAATAGAGCTGTCTTGGAAAATTCCTCTTTTAAAGGCAGGTCCAATGCATAATTCATAACAGTAGTAATGTGTTTCAGACATGTCCTTATATTTTATAGGCACCTCTGACACCTAAGCTATTTGTAAGGGCCTTATCTATTAAAAACTTAACACGTTTTCCATTTGCAGTGCTAAAATAACCATTAATGTCTCTATAGCCTTCAGGGGCAAGTGAGAACAAGAAGAATTAAGATGACTGGAAGGACTGTTGTTTTCAGAAGAAAATCAAATCAAAGGTTAAGAAGGAACTTCTTTTGCACTAGGACAACATGAAAATAGCACTGCTGCAAGAGCTCCTCTAAAGCCAGAATACAGAAAAGAAAAAAAATGTTGAAATTGAGACAAAATAAGCAAACTCTAATGTATTTTTAAAGTACTATTCTAGGCTAGAGATCTTCAATAAAAATTTTGTACAGTGAAAACAAATAGTTAAAAAGCTCGAAATCTGTAGGAAACTGAGGAACTCATAAATATAATAGTCATCATTTGGATCATTAAGTCTCCCCTTTTTTGTTTCCTTTTTCTTTTTAATCCTGTGTAGATTTTAGACTCTGTCTATTTGCAGTCTAGGATATTAATGCTCAAAACAGCTTCAGACTTATGGCTGACTTGGGTATTAAAAGACTGGTAATTTTTAAAAATACCTTGATTGTAAATAGTATTTTTGCTTCTTTGTTTCATCTGGACTATTTTGCTTACGTGATTAGAAACTTTGAGATTTAACATGAAAGAAACCTTACAAATGTGCACAGTCCACAGGACCTAGGCCAATAATTGCCTTGCAGTACATGTATGCACAAATATTATATTCAGTCATATAAAGGCATCACTCACCCTTAATCCCTGCCAGCAGTGTACTGCTCTTTCCTAGGAGCTCTATCTATGCTGCTGCATGCCCAGGGACCACCACCTTGCCTTTCCTCACCTCAGACTGTGCCAAGGGAAGAAGATACTGTTTGTCTTCAGTGCTATGAAGAACAAGTCAGCAATTCACTTCAGAACTGCTGAGCGCAGCAGGGCAGGGACCAAAGGCTCGGACCACAGGCTCATGGGCAGGTAGTTAAAAGGTTCTAAATGAGCACCGTGGCAAAGAGCATGAAGGAAACCCACTGGCATGCTGTAAGATTTGTAGGATACTCAGGGGTCACAGTTTTAAGATACATGTCCTGTGCACCCTCTTCCCTGTCTGTCATAGTCCTTGTTTATGGAAAATACTGCAAAAAATATTGGGAACTTATCTTGTAAACTACTTCAGTTTACTTCTTCAAGTACCATTTCTAATGCACTGCTGTTTTCTACAAACCTGTGTTACATCTGTGCACACATACAATTATTCTCCAAATTGAAGCTGATAAATCTGACTATAATTAAAGCTCAGCAAAATATTTTTTTCAAAAATTCCCCGAGAGTCCTTTCCAAACCCTTTTTTTATGAACTTCTAGAAGAACGTGCTGCAGTGCTTTAATACAGTCATTTCAGCGCTCGGACCTAATTACAGGAATGTGCACTCAATTTGAAACAAGGGTTACCATAAGTGATGCAGGACTCTAAATATGAGCCACATGTACACTTCTTTTTGCCACGACAACCAGTATGTCGAGTGGTGATCGTGGGAGAAAGTATTTGGCACAATTATTTTCTGCAAGCTTTCCAAGCCCTTTCTGTGTACTTTATATGGTGTATCAGTGTGCTTTTCACTTCACTTCAATGGTTTGATAAAGCTTGTTAAATAGAAACTTGGCTTCTTTTTCTTGGAGAATTTTATAAGCTCTGAGTGAGCCAATACATCAACACTACTATATTCTCAAAGTTCATGAGCTAACTTCTTCACACATGCCCAAATCTGGGGGAAGATATTAAATATTAAATAAGAGTGATTTCCTTTCAGCTTTTTTAACCTTTGGAAAAACAGTAGAGTGTTTTTTGATTTACTTTCTAATTGCTGAGTTTGGGAATATAAGAAAGTGCATGTATATGTATCAGCTTGTTTGCAATAAACTGAGTAATTGCTGTTTTGGCGTTACAAAACCAAAACATGGAGTGCAATTTCATGTTATTAGTAATTGTTATTACTATTAATAATGCAGTTCTCTGGCTTACAGAAAACACTGGTTTAGCACTGTAAGTACAATTCCATTCCACACTATAAACACGACTAAGCTTCCCATTTGCTAAAAACAACAACAAAAAAGGACAAAGATTTTTTTACTGAATAGTTACAATTGAAAGCTGTTAAATCCCACTTGCAAAAAAGTTCTGCAAGTGATGAGACCTCACACAGAACTAGTAGAAAGCAGCTAAAAGTAAGGGTAGTCCAGAGATCAGTCAGACTGAGAAAACAAGAGTAAGTCCTGTTTTCCTCCAGGGAAGATTTTGATATGTTCTGGGCTAAAAAGAAGAGGCAACAGAGACATACCTTTCACCCTTTTGTTCAGACACCCACAGTGCCCAGGATAGGTTTCTTAAAACTCTACAGATTCAAATTCTGCAGGAAGAATTATTTCAGGAAGGGCTTTCATGGACTGTGCCACCCTCTCCAGCACTATTTACATGTGAGGGGAGACACAAGAGTGTCAGCATGCCACCACTCTGAAGTCCAACCTTGCATTTCTCAGGCAGTTACAAGGCTCAGGAAGTTTTATCAGAATCAAGCATCTTGGTATTTATCTTTGCAGAAGGTTTTCTGCAAAGTGACCTGCCTAGGTGTAGATAGGATGTAGAATGCATGTTCATAGATGTTTTTTATGAACATCTATTCAGGAGGTGCAGAGTGCTGACTGAGTTTCAGGGAAACACAGCTAAAACAAGGAGTGTACAGAAGCTTACATATCAGATTCAGGGACAAAATTTGCTGGAAGACTGGTTGAGGATGAGACTTGAAAGACTCCCAGATTTCATGATTGAACTCCAGAGCACAACAGGAACAAAGCCCCTATCTTAAATGCTTAAAGACAAATACATTTTAAAAGGTACCAGAACAGTGAAGACAAATGAAATGCTGTTGTAAAATAATGCTACTCTAATGATATCAAGGAATAACAAACCCCCCATTCTTTGCTTTTATTATTTCCCTCTTTTCAACAGCTTCAAGGATTACAAAACTGCACTTACAGCACTAAGGACTTTGCAGTCACTGAAAGGAATAAAAGAAATAATGAAGTTTTAATCCAATCTTTACATTTTTAATAGCTGTTATGAAAAACATTTCCTAATTCCAATCTTTTTGGCTCCACTAAGGGCTAAGAAGGAAAACTGCTGAACTGTCTTTTAATATAGATAAGGGGGTTTGCTCTTGCTCCGCTGATATCTAGTATTATGCTTTAAGTTTATGCTTTTAGTGCTTATCATCCAAATGGTAGCAGAAAATCATAGTCTTATTGAGAAGTTTGTTCTATTTGTTAGAGACTTACAACTAGATAAGATTCCTCTGTACTTCACTGTAGTTTGTGTCAGTCCTGAAATAGTTAAATATTAAACTATCACTGCATTCCTCTCTCATTGCCATTCCCCCCATATCCATATCAGGAGAAGATTATCCTTGGTGCCAGATTCCACTGTCTGCATCTGACTAAGTGGTTCAAAGGCCAAGGGTAGGAATTCCATTTTAAAAAATACTAATTTTTTTGTTCTCTAAAAAAGCAGCTCCCCAAAGTCACTGCAGGCATTTTTAGAAAAGAGGTAAAGCATCTAAACAAAAGCAACAACCCAATACCCTTCAAAAATTGCGAAGGCATTTAAATAACATTATCAGCATTTTTATCATTTGTGCTCTTCATCACTCCTGAATAGAGCAATTTCTCTGGTCCTCAGCTCATACCAAATTGAGCAGCACATTCAAGAGAGCTCTAAAGTGAAAGCCTAGGTCAAGTTTACTCAGTGTGTGGAACAGCAGGTCAAATAACAACAAAGGGAGAGAATAGGGAGCAAGGAGTCACCAAGGGAAGTCCAGGAAAAGGTTAACTAACAAAAAATTTGAATTTGAAAAATGCTTGCAGAAAAAAGTACATTTGCCCCAGCATGTTTCCTTCTCTTGATGTGGACCAATCCTAGAGCACCAGGACTTGCAGGATTTGGTCTGGAACTCTAGGACATCTATCACTGTGCAGCAGCCAATGGCCCCTTTGCCACAGACGGCCTGACAGATGTAGCAGCTATTCGATAGCAGAGCAAAGCAGTGCTGCTTTCTCCAAGCCTGGCTAAGGCTTCGGAGCTCCATGGGAAAAAAAAGGAAGGGAAATGTCCATGCATTGCAAGATAACCTAGCTGAAAACACAAATTTAAATACTGAGGTCTTTAGCAGGTGCTAACAGCTGGGAGACCAGAACTGCCAGTGGTTGCTGGGTACAGTGCTCTCTGTGCTGGGTTTTGCCCATCGCTGTGATAAAACACTATCTTTTGTGACTCTTGGGAATACAACAGTCCTGGGAGACACAGGAGGAAGCAGCCACCTAAGATGACACAAATTCTTCTGAAGACTTTACAAAACTGAAGTTAAATCCTACTTCATGACCTGAGTGGATCTAACATTGATTTTCTCCTCTGTTTTTCAAGAAAATAAGAGTTACAAGTCTACTAATTGCTGCCTGTATTCTCTAGTGGGAAACAAATAAAGGCAGCAAGAGCAAAGCTTTTTCTTCTCTTTCCAGGCAGGCATACGGGGACCACAGTGCAAATTAATTTTTGAGAACTGGCTTCTTTGCTGCCTCGACTGGAGAAGCAGTTGATGTGGGGAAATGAACCTAAAGAAGCTCAGTATTAGCCAAACAAAATGACCTCATATCCACAACCCAGGAATATTGCAAAGATGTCTGATGTAGGTGAGATTAAGTCAGAAATAGCTTTAAAGAAGCTGAAGGAAATAGTTCAAAATTCCCCTTCCCTGAGGAAATATAGAGGCAAGTGAAAAATCCACAAATGTTTTTGGAGGTGGGGAGGGTTTGGCACATCCACACAGCAGCTAAGAAGCAAGTCAAAGGTTAGCTAAATGTTACTAGCCATTCTAGTTTGAAAACCCGTATTGTCTTAACGCCATGGCTGTTAACATTGTGTCTGGCTGTGAGGAATGATTTTGGAGAGGCACTGGCTTACACTCGCTGGGAGCGCTGCCATGCTTCACACTGAGCAGCTGCAGCCAAACAGAGCCAGGCACTGCTCTCCTACAGGCCTGGAGCAGGGGCAGGCCTGGCCAGCAGGAACCTGAAGCTCAACCCACCCTGCACACACCATCCGTAAGCCAACGTGAAAGGTGTTTCGGCTAACGCACTTCACTTCACATTTGCCACGGGCTAAAAGCACTCGTGCAGCCAGGTCTGCAGCCCAGCTAATGCCCAGGAATGCAGTACCTGGCATAATGCTCCCATGCTGCTGAACCCCTGGTGTGATAGCATCTGGGGATGTTCAAGTATCTCCGTGTTATCCTAACAAGTGCAGTACTGAGGAGAGGCAGAGCCATGCTCTGTGCATCCCACTGTAGTAATGTATGTGGCTGTAACTTTTCTACCTGCTTTTCTAAATGTCCCACATGAGAAAATGTAACTTCTCCTCTTCCCCACAAACTCCTACAATAACAGGATTCGAGGTGAAGAAACACCTTACTCTACAAGCAATGCTTTGAGAAAGTAGCACATTCTTCTGAAATAGAACTGTTTTTGCACTTCAATTCCTTCAAGGCTTCAATTCCTTAACTGCTTTTGTGCACTCCCTACACAAATGCTTCTAGACAGAGAGAAAGTAGGAGAGGATTCCAGTGACCACTACCTAGATGATACTTTCAAAGTGTCCAGAAGAGAGAGAAAAACAGAGCAGGAAGCAGAGTGGAAAGGAGAGAAAGAGATAAGAGAGAGGAGAAAAAAAGACACCAGCTTCATTAAGGATCACACTACCAGCATCATCTGGAGCACAAGTGGAATATGTTTTCAGTCACACAGTTATGTCACACACATGTATATCAAGTACGTCTCTTGCAGGGAATCAAAAAAATGTTATATAAGTTTGAAGACAGACATCTGTTGACTTGATCTGTTCCTGTATTACCTACTGAGGCCAGGAACAGCTGCTGGTGCTCTTGACCCGTTTCAGTCCTGCTGTGCACTGAAGCCTTTGAAGCATGTATGTGACAAACCTCAGAGGGTGGCAGCTGACCTAAACCAATAGTTGATAAACACTTCAAGGATCCCGTGTTTGTTACATGTATCATAATGTAAGCTGCAGTCAGACCAAGCCAAACTTAAAAGGCTTTTACTTTCCCATTTTCCAAACTCCTGTATCTGAAGCATATCTATTGGAAGCATTAGCTTCAAAATCTAGCCTCTAGGGACAATACAGAAAGACTAATTGTAAATAGTAAGCTTTACACAGAGGATTGTTATGCCTTCATGAAAATAGCTGAAAACTATCCCTCTGCTTTAGAATTCCAGAGAACACTTGCAACATGAGACACCTGGGAACCACAATGCTGGAGTCTACAATAATTTCCACAAAACTATATTTTTAACTGTTGGTTCCCATTAGATTAAGCTTTATAAATCTTTATTATATTTCCTTTTAGAATTTCTTTTAAACATATTTCTATATCTTTTACTGAATATGAAGCCAAAAGTAAACTCTACTAAGCACTACCAGGATTTGGCTTCTAACATTTGTCAGCTTCTCTCTCCATTTTCAATTTATCTGTCTACAACAGATAAAATGTCACAAGGAAAACTCTTTTACAAGGAACAAAATATTTCACTGAGTCATGACCTACAACAACAAAGCCCAAGAAATTACCGCACAGACGCCAAAGCAACCAGAAAAAAACTCTCACACTGCTTGTGCACTTGCTCTGAGACAGCAAACTTTTCCTCCTACTACATTGCTTCAGGAACTTTATTGTACAACAAGCTGAAGATCCAACACACCCTCCCTGTCTCTAAAATTAGCTGCAGAACTAAAGATGAAATCGGGTGTTGAGTATTTCTTGGCAGATACGCACAGCTCTGTAAGTGCCAGTAATGTCTCCTGTGGTATGCACTAAAGCTGGCACAATGGTGCTGTAGATTTCAGAGGAGCTCTTAAAATGACATGTGTTCATGCCATGAGAATCTTTCCCATCTTCAACTTTTCATGTATCCCTTTCCACAGGCACAGTCCATAAAATTAGCCTCCATGCTATTTTTATGCATTTTTCCCATTGTTTACTTATGAACATCCGAGACTATTCGAACCCATACAAAATAGGTCACATAGAAGTCTTTAGGTAATCAGACATGATCTCATTTCTTTACCATTATTAAAGCTATGGTAAAACTTTGTTTAAGAGTGACTCTCAACTCTCTGAATTTGAATCCAACTACCTCATGAGTTATGTTGCACTTCAATACTTTTCAATAAAATGTTTCCCTAAAACCTTCATCTGAAAGCATAATTAAATACTTCTACGGGGCAATATATTCCATAATTTCAGGGGGAAAAAAATAAACACATTTTTGATTAATTGATTCAGAACTTCCTTCCCAAATTTTTCTTAGGTAATAATCAACTATTTGTGCAGATTAACCATATGACCATTTTCAGTTTGATTTCTCTGTTCTCAATGGCATAGTGTTCCAAAACACCCAGACAGTACAGTGCATGCTTTCACCTCACTGCATCTACAGCTTTGATAAATGAAAGCATATGGAAAATTACTTACTGAACACATCTCCTCGGGGTTTCTGAGGATCTGGCTGGATCCTGTTGTCATCTATAATTCCTTGGGAAGATGTAGTTTCAATGGGAACATGTGAAGGCTCTTCAGTTGTTACCAGAGGAGTTCTTTGTGGTGGTAGTGTAGGTCTTACTGTTGTAGGCTGAGGCCGTGTTGGAGGTGGAGGCTTTGTCACTGGTGTCGTGACCGGCCTTGTTGTCCCTGGCACATATCTAGTGGTTGGCTTGAGTGTCAGTCGAGTCGTTGTCCTGGGTGCAGGTTGAGTTGTCCCAGGCGTAGGACGAGTTGTTGGACAAGGAGTAGTATGCGTTGTCGGCCAGAGCATCGGCCGAGTTGTTGGCTCAGGTGTTGGCCGAGCCGTTGGCTCAGGTGTCGGCCGAGCCGTTGGCCTGGTCACTGGCCTTTCTGTAACAAAACCAGGTACATGCGGTGGTCTGAGGGGTTGTGCCTCCAGCATCAACAACCCCACTCGTTATACCACTGCCTCCCTCAGGAAGAGTGCAATTACCCTTGAATATCTGATATGGACCAGGTGGTTCAATCATAACACTAGGAAAAGGCAAAGAGAATCAAAATGGGACCAAAAGGGATATCTCAGCTTCTCACTCCAGAAACTTCACAATCTATTTCATTATGACACAGAGAGACTTGGATGAAATAATTTTTCTTCTTCTGAAAGTTTCCGTTAGTTAGCAACATATTTTAGCATCAGCACTGCTAAATTATCACATCCCTTTAGGGCGTACTTGGCTTTGCAGCAGTTTAGAGATAATTTAGAATGACTGAAGGCCAAGACACTTCCATCCCACCTCCTCCCAAGCATCAAGTCTCTCTCAGAGCTGGCAAAACTTACCCAAAAGCACTACTGGTTAAAAAAGCATGGGCAGAAAGCCATGTGTTAAGCAGCCCTCTAAACTGGACAAGTTCATAATTGGGAGTGGAAGCAAGTTTAGTAAGACCCCAATGTGACAACCATTTTGGTCACAGATAGGCAGATACCTTTGGCTTAAGAAAGTTCTTGCAGATCTCTCCTTCTAAACATTTCTCCTTGTCAATAAGCAGTAATCATTTTAGAGACTGAACCTAAGCCAGCCATCATTTAGATCTTTACCTTTGCTAAACACCAGGAAACTAAGTAAATTACGTTTTTCAGCCTTCGCAAAAATGAGGTGGTGGACTGAGCACCACTTTCACCACAGTGACAGTGCCCACAGTACCATCTCCTCCAATGTTTCATAAAGAAAGGACAACAAATTTTAACTTGGTTTCACAAGGAGAGTTTCTGCAGACATGAAACACAAGAATATCTATTTTGTTATTTTCTATTTGTTAATAATCCTTTTATATTTCACTGTAGATCATAAAAGGGTCAGTAAGAACTCTAGTCACATACTTTGCGTACAAGCGTCTTGAGTATAACACACAGCTAAAATGCAAAACTACTGTTTGTTAAACAGTGGTTTGATGATAGCCGGTAAAAAGGTTTTCCCTCTGGCCACTTGTTTATTACTATCCCTTTGAATACCCTGCAGTTTTGACATTTATAGTATATTAAAATATAAAATGCCCCTTAGGACTCTGTCCTAGTAACACACGTGAAATGCCCACAAATAATTGCAAGCACTCAGGCTGTGAAACAACACCTTTTACCATGACAGCTACAGCCAAAGGGAAAAAATGGTACTGCTCTTTAAAGAGATCCGTGAGTCACCAGGGACCAGACCCCACAAAGGAATGCAGGATCAAAAAGATCCAGCAGATGTCATAGAGCTGAACAGTCCTGTGGGACGTCAAATATGGGGGAGCTCCAACAGCCTATTCTGTACCAAGGGGGTGGCTGCTTCTCCCAAGAGAAAGGGGGCCAAGGGAATTTTCCAACAGCAAATCCTTCCAGAGAAATCTTCCCTCCTGGCTCTGCTCACATCTGGGAAGCAGCAGGGAGTGGATAGGGTGAGCTGCTGAAATGGGCCAGTTGTGGAGTGTACATAACAACAGGGTATGAGTAATATGCACTGTTTGATCAGACCTACCCTGCTTACTCAGTTGTTCTCATCCAATCTCTAGAATCAAGCTGTGAATAGGGAGAGGTGAATTTCTTTGTAATTATGAAAATGTTTCAGGGAAAGATATTTTTACCAAGGCATGCTAAGACCTAGAAAACTCCAACTACACTCCTCGGCCCCTTATTTAGTATTAAAAACAGTTAAGAGAAACTGAGCCTGATAGTGCTGTACCTTAAAGTTTACAAAATGGGACATATAAGCTTTCAGAATCTCTATTTCAAAAGGAGCATTACATACGTGTGCAATTTGTTCCATTGTCTCTGTACCCTTCTTTACATTTGCATTTGTAGGACCCTGGAATGTTGTAGCAGCGTGAAAAACTACCACACTGATGGTGGCCAAGGGAACATTCATCTATATCTGCAACAGAAAATTTACATTAAAAAATCATTTGCTTCAAAAAAACCTGACTTTCTGCTTATCCCTGCAAAAAACCCCAAACATTATTATGATTTTGATTATGTAAAAAAAAATAATAATAAAACTTTTGCCAGTGGGAAAAGGAAAATAGTCACAAATCAATGTGGTGATCCAAACATTAGGGTAAAGAGGGACTATTGGGCAACTTCGGTATTGCTCAGCTTAATCCTTAGCATCGGCTTCAGACATGCCATAGGTATATTGCAGTTGAGATCATTAAGATCACAATTTTAACAGCCACTTCTTACAGGTGACAGAATAAGAAAAAAAACAAACTGAGCGTAAGAACATGCATGTTCTTAATCACACCTATATTACACTGGTTTTTCTTCATAAAATACTTCCTATATTATACATCTGTATAGATGTTTCTACATCAAGTAGACCTTTCATATGGCATATGTAGAAACCTTTCATATGGCATACCCACATTTATTGTCAGTGATGCAAGCAAAAATCTCCAAATTCCAGTGCTCTGAATACAGATTTCTCTGAAAAAAAAATACTTACGCAAACATAAAGCAATGCCTCATTATCTCCACATGATCTTTTTTTCAGTGAAAGAATCATAACCAGTTGAGACCCTAAGTGAAAAGCTGAGATCCTTAGTGAAGCTAAGGCAGAGAGACCTGGGAATATCTCTGTTGAAGGGCATATACCAGCTGCATTCCAGTCTCATGTCCAGACAAAACCAGGTTATTTCCCAACTCCTGCCTCTTCCCCACCTGTCTTCAGGGGAAGGAAAGTTGGGCAGTCTGGGTTGGGAGGAGCTAGAATGTGCACATTTTCTTATCTTGGACCTTGGGGCATGCTATGGAGCACACCAGTGCTACAGCTCAGACATAGCCTAAGCTCATACACTGCTCCAAGCTTACAACTGCCGATGACGGTGAACCCTGCAGGAAAGAAGGCTCTGGAAAGGAATTCCTGGGGTCATCAGCTCTGCTCTCCCCACTAGCTTCCACACAAGAACCAGTTACAAGAATGTGGGCCAAACATATGCCTTTCCTCTCACAGTCTATTTCTATAATCCACCTTTCTTAAAATACTGATGCAGTGTAAAACGACCTGCTTCAACACTTCAGCCATAATAAACAAACAGTCCTCTTTGAACCATTAATTTCATTTTAGAATATGCAGCTCTGTTATGTGCTCAAAAAAAGTAGCTCGTTATTACCATGGCATTGGTATTTGCCTCCGATGTACATCAGATCAAAGCCTTTATGACACCTGCAAATGTAGCTTCCGAAAGTATTGACGCAGTACCTAAACCGTGGACAGAGAACCCTCCCAGTAGCACATTCATCAATATCTGTGGAAACAAAGGAACTGTGTTATTCTCAGTAACAGTTAAAATACAATGTACGCTGTCTAAATGAAACCAGTTTCACATAATGGAAAGCTAAAGAATAGCCGAAGTATTTTTCATGAGGGCCCTTGGTCAGCCAGCAGTAATACCTGAGCACTTCTTCTGGCTGTGCCCTCTCAGTTCAGCTCTGGGTTACAGGCGGATGCCCAGGGAGCAGCCGATGCTCACCCACTGCTGCTCTCCCTGCCTGGGAAGCTCTCAGACGAGGTCAGGCTGACACACAAAAGCTGCTTGTGCTACCACTCACTCTGTAGTCCTTGGACACCGAGCTGAGGCTGCTGAGTGCTTAAACACTAATTCTCCACTGAGGTAGAGACCTGCCATGCACGGCTGCTTCTGACGCACGCAGCTCCTGGTGTTTGCTGGTTATCTACAGGGCACAGTTCAAGCCTCTGCTCTGCAGCTCTATCACGCTCTTGATCTACGGGAAAGCAAGATTTTGCTCTCCACGCAGTTCTTTTCCCAAAATGAGCACTTCAGCTGCCGATGTCAAGAGTGCAAAACAAAGCCAAGTGATTGATGCCCTGCTGCTCTTGTGAAAGAGGCCTGAACAAGGCAGAACCTCTTCCACTGCACAGAAAAAAAGTTACCACAAAGCTGCTGGTTAGTTAGGGCAGCTACCTGAGGCGGGGGAGATGGAGCTTCAGCTTCTCCAAGCTGTGTTCCCACAGCCAAAAGAAGTGACCTAAAGCCATGAATTACTGGCCAGATGGGTTGCCCCAGTAGCTCCTGCTGGCACTGTCCCACTCTGCATGAAGAATTACTGAGGACAGCAGGGATTCAACCCCAGAGCTCCCACCCTCCTGGCCCGTCTGACTGCTCTCTCTCCATCGAGAGCACTGCTGGAATGGTGCAGTTAAAGGCCTCAATGAGAAAGAAAACAAGGCCAATACTGGGCACCTCTCCACATGCCTGAATTTTCCTATAAATCTGTCTCTTGATTTGAATTTATTGTTAACATTTTAAGCTTTAAATATGTTACTAAGTTTTACAAACCCTACCATGTTTCTTATTATAACTTAATCTACAAGTCACAATTTTCTACCCTTTATTAAAATATTATTTCAAGGCTGCAAGTTTCATACTCTTGATTACCATGAGTTAGTTGTGTTCTTTGTTGGTTTTGGTTGGGTTTTTTCAGTCTTTAAACCACAATTTCAAAAAGCTGTTCAGTAAGAAGAAGATTAGCCACTGAATATACCTCATCATAGCATGGATTATGATCTTTAAAAATCTAATGTAGCATGTCCTGCTTTTTCCTCTGTACATATTCATATTTATTCACATTTTTGCAAACTCACGTAAGGCAAAAATTATGTTAAATTATGACAGCAGTGTAGTGGTAGGCAGTTATATGTCCTAGAGATACAGAACTGAACTGCTAATCAATGCACTGTTCAAAACTGATGCAAAAATATGGAAAAATGTAACAGCCTTCCACTTGCATATAATGAGAGGTGAGTGGATGCTCATTACTGAGGGGAAAATCCCTTTTTGATCAGCAGCCACAAGATGATATGCAAGTGCCTATGATTAGTTTCCTGCAGGTCTCAAACAGTACAGTGACTGTGGCTTCTTTCAAGCCAATTCCCACCCAGACCAAAAAGTGTGGGGCCGTTTCCCTTTGCCTGCTGCAACACGCTGTGGTTCATACCTGCTTCCTGTGAAAAGCAGGGCATGGAGAGGTGATTTGTATTCTCACCTCAGCACCAGGGAGTTGCTCCAAAGGCACGTAAGGCCTGTGATGGTCAGCACCTAATGAGTGTGATGGTCAGAGTCCACCAGAGAAGCAGAATTGCTTCTCTATCTTGCTGCAAGTATGACCATATTACCAACTCAAGTACAAAATAACTACGAGACTAATTTAAAAGTTGTATGATTTTTAAATTTACAAGGCCATATTTTCAAGTTTCTAAACACACATAAAAAAGGAAAGAATTAATGTTATAGTGAAAAATCATTATTTTCAGCCCTCAAATAATTTCAGTTCATTTGAAGCTGAAATGTGTATATGGCTAATTTCATTAAATGAAAATCCCAATCCAAAAACCTGGCAACACTGATTGATTTACTGATTCAAGAGTCATTAATCAATTAATTAGCTGTTTAGTCCACATTTTCACTGAATACTTTGCTGAATTACTTTTTCACTTTGTTGTTATTTAGTTTATATGATTTACCTTTATAGTTGGTGGTCCTTTACTGATTGTCTGGAATGAACATTTTAAACAAGAGAATGATCAGCAAGTGTTAAACTAAGAAGAGAATAATGCCTAGAGGAATTTCCACCTGCGCTAAAAATAAGCATTGCATTCCTAGCTGTCTTTTAAACTCTCCTAAAACAAGGATTTCACGAACTGTAGCCAATGCACACTTCAATTTTCTTACCATCACCTACACTTCTATTTGTACTGCAGCATTATCCAGACCCTTACTGGAGCCGACAACCTCCCAACAGTGACAGGCTTGTACAAACATGAGGGAAAAAACAGCCTAGTCCCAAGTAGCCTCAGTTCTTTGAGGTGTCATATATTTATCTCAAACTTGATAAAGAAATAACACAGAAAGCGTGCATGTCACAATTGCTTCTTGCCAAAAAAAAGGGAGAACATTATGTTAAGATGTGGGAAGAACAGACATCTCTTGCCATAACGATTTTCTCTGTATTGTACAAGGCTGCTCTGAAATTCTTGTGGAAATTTTAGAAATAGGTTGTGAGATCATTCCGAATGACGCACACCCAGCTAAAATGTGGGTACACAGTTCTTTGCCTTTCTGGGAAAAAAAAGTGGTTTTTTGAAAACTGCACTGAAGAACTCAAAGAGCTTCATAGTGCTGGTTTGAGTGTTAGTCTTTGGCATTAAAATACACTTTGAAACAATGTATGAAGTTTGCCTGAATAGAAAAATGCACACTAGGAGAACGTTGCAGGCATTTTTTCTAGCAAATTTCTCTACGTGGTGTAACTTTCTTGAATTTGTACTTAAAATCACTCAGCTCACTACGGCATGGCACAAGTATCTTCCAAAGATCTCTCTGCTATAATATCCACAATGGGATTAATCACAATTTAATCACTTCAACATGTAACAACAGTAGGTTTTTTCCTCCTGTTCTTTCCATTTTTTTGAATACACAGACATGTCAACCATGCACATCAGAAAGCCTCCGACTTGGTGTGGAGCCTGCTCTTCTCATCAGAAGATCTAGAGTCTGACCCTTCCTCTGCCATCAAATTCTTGGTCAGTGTGGGTCAGGCACTTGGAGAACCACCCACCCTGTGGACAGCCAAGTTACCCAAATGGATGATCGGGATATCCCCATTTTCTTACATTCTTTCAGTGCAAGTGTTGTTACTGGTTATGGAATTGTATCACTTCATAGAATATAAATAATAAAATCACTGGAGCATCATATCCACTCAGGAGGTATAGTTAATGACTAATGAAATCACATGTCACACTGTTCTTCAGACCATAGTAGAGTCTCATTAACCATAAGCACCTTTTCCATGTTCACGAACGTGGGAACAAAACATTTCACTTTTATACACTCTGAGTTCCTGTGTTTATTTTAACCTGGAGTTTTCACAGTATGGAAGACAGACTGCAGATTCAATCCCACTGATACTGGGAGCATGAACAGCTTCACCTTGCCCTACTATACTATTAACGCTTTTTACAAATTATCCCTCTACCCACTGAGCTAAGCACCACCTTTTTGGGTATGAGGGAAAGGTGATCTCCCCATTCCTTTTTTTATGCAGGCAGGTATTTTGGAGTTAGCAATAGTTTAAAATAACCCAGTAGCAGGAGTGGCAAAGGTTGAGGGCTTGGATACCAAGGAGTCTGTACAGGTTTTAGGCAGACAATGAAACTTTCAAGACTGGAGGAAAACACTGGAAGTCTCTGACACGAGGGCGCCTGATCAACAGCCTTACTACAATTCTCATTATTAACAACTTTAAACTGCATGTTCAATGCGTTCTAACTACATCTGATAAACTCTCTTGAACTGCATTCTGTGTAAGGATAAAGGCATTTTGGAGAAAAAAAAAATAAAATTAAATCTACATTTTATCACCTACCTACGCAAGTCCTGCCATCAGGCCCGAGCTGCAGCCCTGGAGAAGGACAGCGGCAGCGCACTTCCCCTTTCAGTACGTCACAGCCATACTGACAGTTTGCCATCAGGCAAGAAAGGGCATCTGGAGAAAAATAATTGAACATATTTAGATAAAGACTCTGATCAGTACTAGAAAATGACCAAAAACTTCGGAGAATTAAGATGTCACGTATTTAGGATAAATGTGGGAAAATGCTTGTTGAGTTTGACGGGTATCCTTCAAAGAGGGAATATATCTGCTAGTAAAATTTTTCTTTCCACAAACTACATCTCTAAGAAAAAAAAAAAGAAAACCACCACAGTTGTAGTAAGTTGTGTTATAGAATGCAGTCCCCAGAATATAAAGTCTAGTATGTACTACAGACTCTCCTGGACAGTACTGCCATTTTGAAAATGGGGCATCTCTAATTAAAGTAATTTCTCTCCCTTTCCCTCTGCCCAGACATCCAACATAACTGCTTCTATGGGAGCAAGTAGGAACCTGATCTCCAGAGAGATGGCAGTACAATTTTTATACCAGTCAAACAACCAACATCTGCAGCGGTAAAGATTTTACATTCATAAGGCCATAAGGCAGCAGAACTGCAGGTGTCTTGCTGCAATGAAAACCGCAAGCACTTGTCCTCGAAGGCCAATTAACAGTGATTTACAGCTCTGAATAATGCTTTGGGGGAAACTTTTAATAAAACTAATAAAATCAAAACAATTGGTCTTGTTTTTTTCAGCCTAATTTAACTAGAAAAAAGGAGCTCATCTTGTGCAGCTGCCTAATTTCCAGCAAGATTAATCTTTTACTTTGGGACTCATCTTCATCTCATAGAAGTTTCCCGGGGAAACTCGAGCAGGGATTTTGAGAAGCTGGAAAAGAGCAAAGCAGCAAGGCTGGCCGTACTTGAGCAGGTTCCATCTGGCATAAGCATGTAGCCGTTCAGACAGTAGCACTTGTAGCTGCCGTAGGTATTCATACACCGGTGTTTGCACGGCCGCGGCTTTAGTCCACACTCATTCAGATCTGAAATGAAGGGCACAAGGGAAGAGGGTAGGAAAAGAAAACACACAAGGCATGCATGGCAAAACTACCAGTTCAAGCTGCTGGAGAAGGAAGGAAAAATACGGCAATTAGCTTTTTATATGCAGTTCAGCTGATAGCAAGTGTCCAGAACATCCTGCACGAAGCGCTGTCCATCTCTCTGGCCAAGCAGCTTATTTTGCTTGGTTTCATAGATATATTTTCAAAAATGACAGTATTAGTGTTAGATGAAGTGCCATATGTTTCATTAGGCAACACACAAGCTCAGGCTGCCCACATCTTGCCACTGTTCATGTTGATGCCATGTCCAAGACCAGCCAGCACTCGGAAGGAGGAGGAGAGCAAAAGCAAACATCACTCTGCAATCACTATCAGTGATTCTGATAGCGATTCAGTGATTCACTATCATGCTTCAAAATTAGTGGCAGAGGAAGGTAGGAAAGCTGATGCTAACCTACTTTAAACAATCTCACAGAGAAAATTTATTCCTTATCATCTAGAAAATACTAAAAAAAAGTATCTGACATCAGCTATATTTTTCAAGTCTATCCATGAGGGCTAGTATTTCAGATTTACAATTTCATAGAGAATTCATGACTTGAACTGAAAATATTCTGCCTACAATTTCCATATTAGTAGACAGAACTTCAAACAAGTAGTAAAGATGGAGTGATTTCCTTCAGAATTCTCTTCCAAGAATATGTGTTGATTTTATCTGAGTAAACCAGAATAATTTGTTACTTCTTATTATTGTTACTGGTATAGTGACAAACAAAGATGACAACAAAGATGAAAATAATAAGTCTATTCACAAAGCCAGCCAGCAAGAACTTAAAAAACTGAGTTATCAACCCTCATCTCTAGCATTGCACAATGCTGTCTGCAGGTCTGTCACAGAGCATTGCCATTTTTTCCAGGAGTTGTCAAAGAGCCATCTCCCAGTATTAAGCACTATCTCATCAAGTGTCCCTCAACCCACGTAGCAGAAAAGTAAGCCTTAGGGCTCCTATCATGTGGTAGATACACACACACCCAGAGTAGCCACTTCATAAAATGCCAGCTGAGGAGATGACAGATGCCTCCTGTGGACTGAAGATGAAGGCTCAGAGTTAAGATACTGAACCAAAAAGATAAATACACCTCTGGTTAGAATGAAGTCAGTAATTCCTTGACTGTTTTTCAGAACTAAAGCAGAAAACTTAACTGGGTCTATGAAGTAAATGCAGTGAGAAAAGTTACATTCACTGCGGAGGTGAAGTTAAAGAAAACATTGATTCTAGGCAACTAAACCTGGAATTTTACAAGTTCCTAATGTTTGGATTTTAAATTCATCCTGAAACTCTATAATCATTTAGTTGTGGAGAGTAACATTCTTCATCATATTCTTTGCAGGCAAACCACTTTTAAATGGCATTCTAAAACTGAGAAATACGTTCTCTTTCATTTTGACTGATAAAATGCAGAGCCATCAAGTGAAAATACATGTATCAGACTACAAAACACTGATGTAATCCAAACTCAGCCACAAAGATGTTGCCTGTTATGTCACTGCTGTTCCTGAGAGCTCCTAACAGTGTTTGTTATCACAAAATCTGCTGTCTTCTGACCTACTTTGTTTCCATCTTTATGGGGTCAAGGAATAGCGAGCATCATGCAGATATGGCCCTCCCCAGAACCTTTCCCCTTACTTCATTTTCCAAGGTCTCGGGAAGAACAGCATGTTTAAGGGCAAAAATACTTCCTGCTCCCCTCTTCCGCAAGAGGGTAGCGGTAAGCGATGTAATTTTTCATTTCTTCCTGTGTAAGGCTGAACAAGGTGTTTCCAGGAAACCTGAAGGGGAAGATTTTCTCCTCAAGTGGTTAGGAAGATCAGGTGAGCCTAAGCAGCACTTCAGTGAGGAAAGATTGCCAAAATAAGGGCTGGACCTGTGCACGATAAAGGAGTGATGACCACCTCTGCAGCCTTCCTGTGTATCATATGCTGCAGAGACAGCACCTCTTTTCAGCTCTCACTCTTTGGGAGTTGGAAGAAGTTTCAGCAGTTTCAAGAACATACTTCTCTCAACAGGCACCAATGCCACACTCACAAGAATGTACCCGCTGGGTTTGAGAGAAACACCTGTAGAAGAATGCACATTTTCTCCTGCAAAAGCAGGATCTTCTGCTAAGAGTTGTGACTGCAGGTATATGCCTAGGTCAAATACAAATGCAGCAGATGATTATGCTAGAGGGCAAGGACAAGTTTTCATTGTGGAAACCTTTGTGTGAAAAGAGCTTTACATAAAAATCTTCAACAATAAGCAGATGAAAGCTCACATTTTGAAAGGCAAACTTCTTTTGGCAGCGCAAAAAAAGCTGCTTTTTCTTTTCTCTGTAAAACATACCACAAGTAGGCAGTTCCTGACAGACATTATAGCTGCATTAACATATTTATTACACACGCAATGCGTCTGTTAAAAAAGTCATTGTTACATTAAAAAACTCCGCTCGCATTTGATTTCAATTCATAAACATATCCCCAAGGAACTCATAGTACTGAATATACTGAGGTTCACTGACAACCATCATTTTGAAGTAAGAGGCAAAAAAGTTCTCTTAGCCTAAAATATCTGTATTCTTCCTCTTTTCTACAAAAAGCATCACTTCACAAAATAAAGGCATAACAGAGCTAAGTATAAAACGCTTAACTAGAAGTGGGGACAGAATAAGGGAACGTAACACTGAAATTAAGTTGATAGGGCAGGATTTTGACAGTGCCTTGTGTTAACTTCTAGTGCTTAAAGTCTACTGCACTTCAGCTCCTAAGTTTAGATACTCCTGAAGACTTAAGAACTGCTGTGCACTTACTTCCAGAGTTATGACCACAGACTCAAAGCTGAAAATAAGAGTTTGTGACTGTTCTCAGTTTATCACTTTGCATAGAGTATAGGTTACTTTACAAGCCTTAAAATACTGGATCCTTCTATAGGACTCTGAATTCTACACCACCACTTGATACAAAGTATTCTTAGTACGGAAATGAAAGCTCTGGTACTGACAAATAAGACAGCTATTAGTAACATACTATGAGAATAGTATAAAGTGCTACACTATTAAAAAGTTTAACAAATCCCTTTAATTTCTTTGTGGGGATGTCCACTCACATCCTGTGTTGGAGAATTTCATCATTCAGACATTTAATTTCCCACATCACCTACAATTGCACAGCCAGTGCAAAACCAGCATTCTTGGCTTCAGAGTAACACAAGACAGTAGAGTACAGAAAAGCAGACCGACCATTTCGGCCACTATGGAAAGCAGGTTTATAACAAACACAAGCTGCTGAGTACAAGTATTTTATATCTAAAGAAATGAAATTAAAATGGGAGTGCAAGGAAAGGGCAAGAGAGTTCTGCTGGCAAACCCGGATGTGACTCCTTTGACGGCTGTGTTGCACCACACACGATCTTGGACCGACTTCATTGCCCACCCAGCAACAGGCCACTTATTTCTAGGCAGATTCAATACCCTCTGCTATTTTCTTTTAATTAGCTTCTGCAGACTTCAGCACTCAGACTTTTTCTGCCGTTTTTTGCCTATTACCTAACTTGGATCAGGCTGAAGTCAAATGTTCAATACCACATTTACCCAACTCTGAAAATAGACAGCCAAGCACCAGAAACCAAGTGCAAAAATTAAACTGTTATCACCATACTATAAACAGTAGATCAGCATTCATTTCCAGCAACTGCAACCACACTAACATATCAAACTCATAAGAGATCTGTATCACCGGAAGAGTTTTGTTCACAACACTTAGTCTGATTAATCAACTAGTAGTGAGTTGCCAAATCCAGAAGTTACCAACCCTCATTTTCTACAACTTCTAACTTTCTGTAAATCACCGTTTTGTCTTTATCTAACCTGATAAACTATTTCCATCACTATCACTTTACAAAGGAACTCAGAAAATAAATAAGGCAGGGTCTGAAAGAAGAACAGAGGAAAGAAACAAATGCAAGTGACAACCATGAGTATGGCGGAGAGTCAAAACTTTTCAGAATACAGACACACAGCAGCACCAAGGAAATGCAACCAGTTATTTGCTCTGCATGCTAATGGCACTGCAGGTTCAGCTTTCACATCCCAGCCATTGATGGGTCTGTCAGCCTCCACCCCCTTCACAAGAAATTGCACTCCTGTTTGAAGCCGTGCAGGTAGGAGGAGCACAACACCTGAAATACAGGACCACCTCACCCCTTGATGCTACATTTCTTGCATGATGATCCAGGGGGTGGAATATAAGAGCTTCACTGCTCTGACCAAGTGGACTTGTGTACAGCTGCACATCTCCAAAGGGTAGGGAGAAGGCATGATAAAAATTAGGCAATACGCATTACTTTATTAATAAATTAATAAAGATACATATATATCAAGCGCAGACAAGAATTTCAAATGGTGAACTTTGCATCATGTTCCTAGAACAAATCCTCTTTCACTAGGAACCTGAGCATACTTTACAGCCCAGAACCATTGACACATCCTAGAAAGACTACCATCTCTGCAGGTGAACTCCAACATTTCTTCTGCCAACATTATTCCTTCTGTTACTATTCTAGAACAGAATTGAGAAAATGGGCCACAGACTGAACAGGACAGGTGCTATATTAAGGTATAACAACATCGGTCGCATTTATCCTGTGCCATTTGAATCTCCTCCCAGCAAAAGCAGACTGCATCCACTGTGCATTTCCAAGTTTCACCCAAACACTGAATCAGCACTGGCAAGAACACAAACCATGACCCCAGGAACAGCTCAAGGGTCTCACCGCGTAGTAGAACAGCAGCAGCCACCTGAACTGGTGCACGTTTGGGGCACCAGAGTCAGCAGGCATCTCAGAAACCTCATGCGCATCTGCCAGGGCAGCTTTGTCACCAACACCATGCAAGAATATTTCATCAATACCACCCAGAGGGCTTCCTTTAATAACTTATCACATTTTTTCCTTCCTTAGCATTTAGTGGCAAGTAAATAGTTCAAGACTGAAGCCTCCAGCAATTTGCAAAGCATTCTTTCTATCTTGTTAAATCAGTACATATAAAAACTGTTACACATACATACAACAACTGTTAGTTCATTGCACTGTTTTCTTAAAAGGTTTTAGACTGACTAAAATATGTGTAGAATAAAATCATAACAACTCATCCTTTAAAATGTCAGCCCAGAATAAGGGGGAAAAAAAAAGACAGGATAATATACGAGATGACAAACTTTTGAGAAAACTGAAAAACACAACACACATTTCCACATCCGTGTGGGAAGGATGAGTAAATCTGAAAATAAATATGTATCTATTTTTAAAGAAAATAACTCAGTCTAAAAATCAACACGTCATAAGAAATTTAGCAGTATCAGGGTACATTCCTGAACAAGAAAATTTTTCTAAATATCACACTTTTCTACCATACTTCCTCAACACTCAGAAAATGCATGAATTTTCCTGTAGGCTGAGACAACTGCAAAAGAGATATAATTGAGATGTCTTTGTATGTGAACACATCTTAGCCATCAAAGTCTAATAAATCATATAATACAACCCGCTAATTGTTTATACTCTATGATCTTTATATCATTACATGCTTTGGACATAAATTTTCAGAAAAAAAACCCACACAATGAAATTTTGATAATTCAGCACGAGAAACTTCATCTTTACACCAATCCTTCAGTACATAGTAGTTTATTGCAACCTAGTGAGTTCAAGATTAGAAACTCTAAAATAAGAATGTATGAATTATGGGGTTTTTAATTAAACAAATATTATTTCACTATTCAAACCAGAAAACTGTGACTTTAGAAAAAACAACAATCCTGACCATAAGGTTTAAATCATTTGTTTCAGATTAAAGAGCACAGGTAACTACATACTATATATTAATCTCACTGATTTCTTCTGAATGAAAGCAATTTTTCCTCCATGTCATCCCATTGCAGATGTCAATCTCCCTACAAACATCAGTCTCAAGATCCGAATAGCTGCAGCAATAACAGACATGGTATATGAGTTCATTACTCTATGAACGCAGGTGATACAGCATTGGTGGGGTAGGGTAGAGAGATCAACAATACTTCGACGACTTCAAAAATAAGTTCTTTCTTACCTTGGTTGCAGGTTTTTCCAGTGTATCCTGGGTGGCACTTACACTTGTTTGGCCCAATGCATTCTCCATGTTTGCACCCTGGCTGGCATATAGCTGCAAACAGAGGAATACTCATTGTCTTTCCACTCCAGTCACAGCTGACAGTGCTTTACTTCGAAATAAACAGCAACTACCTAACAAACAGTAGTACTATGTTCCTCTCTTCAGCAACACTATATGCTTCACGGTTAAACATCAGGTGCACTTTCAAAAATCACCACCACTCCAACACTTGTGGGAAGAGGGAGATACTTGCTAGTAACCTATTTTTGTACAACAATACACAGTGCTGTTTGTGGGATATTACACCCTTTCAATACCTAACCAGCAAGGAGCCACTGTGCCTTCACTTGCTCTATGCATGCATGTACATTGATTGTACATTGATGCCATTACATTTGGCAAACCTGCAATAGTCCCCAGCTATGTAGAAGATGTGCGCATCAATGTCCTGGGCAACACAGAAAGCCATAGTGCAGTCACTGGTAGGCAGTGGCACAGATCCCACAGTCCCACAGATTGGCCACTTTCCTCCGTGATTACACAGCAACACTCTATCCCCTTACTGAACAACATTTTGCCTGAATCTCTCCCTTTTGGGCATTTGGATTCTGGCATGGGAATTACTTTTTCTTTCATGTTGGAGGAAGAAAGGACAGGGCAAAAGCAACACTGACTGTATTACGCTGCTTTGCCACTGCACACATCCAAGTCACTTCTCAGAAGATTTCAAGCATTTATTATCCACCCTGCTCTACAGATACAGTCTCAGAATGTATAAACCATAACTCAAAGCTTATATACAGAAAATAAATACAGAACTCCAAGAAATAATATTTAGCCTTTTTTTGGTACCTCTCTCAATATGGCACAAACAAAATTCATAAAACAAACTTTCAAAACTTCAGTAACGAATAACGAAAGCATTGCTCTTGAAGAGATATAAGAATTCATGCACAAATATATTTTTACTGATGTAGGATTAGCCAACAGGAATATTTTCCTGTATAACTGAAAAACATCTGATAGACGAAAATTTTAAACAGCATTTCTAAGTCTTTTGCATTAGAAATGTTTCTCTATTACTAAACCCACTGTTTCAACCCACTACAAAAATGTAGTGTTCACTATGCTGTAAGATGTTTTTCATCATTATATGACAAAATGCAGATGCAAAATTGTGGTGAGCTCTCTGCTAAAGCAAGATAGACACAAAATAGACAGAAATCAGATGGTAGCATAACTTGAATACCCTGTAACCAGGATTTATCTATTTACCCCAGCTTAAAGTTCCTTTTATAAAGTAACAGTACCATTTGGAATTTGCAAGTAACTAACTAGATCCAGATGCAATATTAATCTGACAACAATGGGCTGTATCATAAAACTGGATGTATTAAGGATGTAATTTAACAGAAATCTGCCAGAACACCCTCAAAAATGTAATTTGCATGCTAGCCAAGCTGTTCAACAGGGTTGAATTAAACAAAATTTTGAAAGAAACAAGATATTGGTTTTGGTTGTGGAAGAACTATCCAACTAGATCTTTGATGTTCTGAAAATCTTTTCCATAAGATTCAAAGCATCCAGAATCAGCAATTTCCACAAATATATCCAGAGAAGCAACTGTTAGCATAGAAGGAGTTTGCTCAAGTTTTAGGACTGCATTTGCCCTTTATTATCAGGCATGTTTCTTGTTTAGAGTAGTATATATGTATAATCAGTGATATATCCTGAGAGCATAAAATCTTGTTTTAAATCTACAGCTCTGCTCCTGACAGATCTTCCTAGCACAGCGGTGAAGTCTCTTTACAAACAACTGTTAAGGAGTATCTTAAAAGGCAACAGAAATCCAAGATTTTTTTTTCCCAACAAACACTGTCTGGAAACAAAGCAATGGGATTCAGATTCAGAAACACTTCTCAATGGAAGTGTCAGGGAAAGAAGCTTCTCAGTCTACTAAAAGGTTATGTGTCAGAAAGTATGTCCTTGCATAATGGGCAGGTCTGACTGAAGAGCAACTGATCCATCACGAGACACTTCTAGAACATTGTACTTGGAAACACTTGCTGCTTTTTTAATCATTATGCTCATAAACGGGAAAAAAAGATCTCCTTTGCTTAAGAGTTTATTTAGACGCTGAGATTCTTATCTTCCTGACATCACAGACCGAGGTCTAATTAGAAGTGACGGTGGCAAAACAAAAACTATGAAGACTAACTTCACGACTTCAAAGTCACTAGGAAAAAACAAAAGTTGTGATCTAAACTACAGTAGAAAAAAGAAATTATGTAAATATGTTTTTGAAAACTTCTGTGAATTTTTAACCGCTCTTTAGAGAAGATCTGTATTGTGAAGTGGGATACACTTATTTAAATCAGTTCTTTTTAAGAAACACAAAGTACTGTGGGATCACTTTGGCATAAAGTGTAACAGCTCAGTAGCTGAACCTGCAGCAATTTTAGTTTAGCTGATTTTTTTAAAGTCTTGGTCCCTCCCCCAATTGCAGAGATTGTATATTATTACCTGCTCAGAGAAAAAAAAAGGGATCTCATACTTGAAGACAAAAAGCCTTATAAAATCAGTAAGGAAATGAGATTTTAATTCCATTTATAAATTAAAACGTTCCTCTAATTCAAAAGGTCAAACACATTTGTATTGGAAATCAGATGTTTTGCTTAATTCTCTCAGTTAACCAGGTAGGTCAGATACCATACTGAACAAAATTATGTATTAGTATTTGTTTAAAACACGTAATACACAACTTCTAAGGATACAAAACACACAACAGAGACTCTGTTATTATATCAAGAAATCTGTTCTTTGGGTTCTCCAAGAGTTTATCTAGTCCAACACATCCCAATAAATGTAGCTCCACACCATGCAGGATTTAATGTCTTGTTCGACATGCAAGTGGGTAACTGCTGATCTAGTCTACCTCCTAATCTCAAGATAGAATTAAGAAATGCATTTAAATCGCATGACAGACATGTCTCTTTTCTGTTTTTAAAAGTCTCAGTTAAAGACCTCAGCCCCTCATAGCCTGCAGCTCAAGAATCTCTATTTCCCCAAGGAAAGCTTCCTAATGACTAGCAAACCACTATCCATAAAGTCAAAGTCATCATAAAATGTTGGGGTTTTCGCACATTAAATGGGTATTTGGAAACCTTTGTTTGCTGTGAAACACTGTTCTAGAAGAAAACCTGTTTATTAGAGTACATTCTATGAACTTGGGCTACTTCAGCATTATGAATCTTACTTAGACACAGCTCAAATTCAATACAATGTTACAGCTGAAGAATTTCAATGTACAGGAGGAAAATGCTTTGCAGTAGTCTTAGCAACATCTTTAGCTCAGCCAGCACCACAGATAAATGTGATGGCATTTCCTATGAGGAATCAAGCCATCCTCAGGAAAAAACTTGTACATCTTCCTATTAACTTTATTGGGGCTTTGCAGGGTGCTCAGGACTAAAGAATCGGATAGTTCATCCAAGTCTACATGCCTGGCTGGTGTCCCCACTGACCCCTACCAGAGTGATCAGGCCCAGAGAAGTGGGTCAGCTCCAGCTCTGTCATCTCCAGCCTGAAAACCCTTATCCAAAGGAGAAACTGCCCCTGCATGGCAGCAGATCCACTCACTGACTCTCAACGAGCTCTATTTGAACACTGGCAACAACCAGACCCAGGTACAAAAATAAGCTTAAGCCAGACTTTCAGCATTTCTTTTAATAGCAGACAACTATTTCAGCTGTTTGGTATGAGTCTGAGCATACACTACATGTGCTGATATGACTGGGTGTTTTCTTTTAATTCTCCACTTTACTTGTTTTCTTGCAAAATTCCAGATACAACAGAACAGAATACTTCAGTCACTCTGTTCACATACAGACACATAGAGTTTCTCCATTTTTCTGAAAACAAGTAGACTCACAAGTAATGGAGAAAAAAATGTCTCCCAGTAACTATCTTTTGCATCTTGACAATTTAAAAATTCCTCCACAACCAATAAACCACCATTTCCTTCCAAGTGACCCACATTTACAATGACTGAAATAACCCATGTCCCATGGATTTCAGCCCGTTATGTAACACTTGCTTCCCTACTAGGGAAGAAGGAAATGCAGATGGAAGAGTTACACCAGACTGAGAAAGTCACTCTCTTATGCACATAGCGCAGCGAAATCCAGAAGTCTGAAAAAGGCTGCCAAAAATCAGTAAAAACTTTCTACTCTTTATAATAGCAACTGCTGCCAACAAAAGTTAAAATTATACTTGCATAGACAAGTGCCACTCAAAATGAGACTGCTAATTTACTGTTGCATCAGTATCAAGACAGACCTGCCACTTCTCCAAGGATTCCTCTCTGAAAGCTGTTAAACTGCACTCCAATTGGATAAGAATGTGGACTGAGATAGACAGAAAAAAAATCCTAAGCACAGCAATTTTCATATTTAGTCAAGTCTTGCTTTTTTATCTGTGCCATAGAATAAACTGTAACTAAACTTTCCTTTTCACTTTATTGACCAATTCATTCAAGAGATAATCAGCAAAAAAACTCTGGTCTCATGATTATTCATTTCAGTTGGGTCATTTCAAAAGCTTTTTTTCGGTCAGATGTGACGATTTGCTCTCTCATTTCCCATTAACTTCAATGGAGTCAAGAAGATATCCTAGAGCCTTTTATTTGGCCATAAACCTAACCCAATACCTATTTTCAAGGTTGGCAAGACTACCTTTTTCCTCCAAAATAAGGTGACAAATACCGCATTTTAAGACACTTAAACTTCAGGACAAATTAAACTTCCTTTGTGTTGTAAATATAACACAAAGAATTGAAATATGAATGGGTGGTTTGGGTTTATGATTGGTTGTTTGTTTTTTCTTTTTTTCAAGTGTGGGAGAGTGGAAGAAAGAATTTCTGGTGAAATGCACATGCTGTTAGTATGTGTTATGCTTGTGCAAAAGCCAGAAGCCACCAATCTTCCCCAGCCACTGCTTGCTGTTGGTGGTATCCGAGAATGACTCGATCATTCTGAATTATTATTTTTTAATTGTTGCATAAATACAACAAATGAAAAACACATTCAACAAATTCATTATAGGTCTATAATGCTGGGCGGTTTTTTTTTCATTTCATCTGTGTTTTCTCACTGCACACAGTTCCATCAGCACTGCTCTGGAAGTACCGCCCAGACTCGGTCAGTTCCTCTGCACTAAGCTGCCCACTTTCGAGGGCATGGGTGACTACCACATGTTGTCCTCTCCACTCCTTCTCTTCTAGGATTTTAACAGTAATGATTTATTTATTGACTACCAAACACTATTTGGTGGAGTCCTCACCAGATGATTGCACTGCCTGGTTCCTACCAGACTAATTCCTCTTCATTTGTAGCCAACCATGGAAATCCCTGAGCTTTCCTAATGGATCTCTAGCAATTTAAATTCTCTTTGGTTTTCCAACACTCCTAGCCATGCTTTTCATTAAAACAGCACTGAGTATAATTCTTACAGTCTTTTTCTCTGCTTTGCCTCCTAATTTCTGAACTTTTTTTCATCTCTCTGAAGTCTAAAGTTATGCATAGGAACACCTGCACCTGAAACGAACTATACTAACCATCTGCCTCAACAGTCTTGCTTCTGCCCTCTCTTCCCAAGTAACCTATAGCCCCCTATTTATTCTGACTCCAGACTCCAGCTCCTTAAAATTCAATTTGCTCAGGCACAGCAAGTAATTAGCGCAGCAGCCCAGAAATGATTACATAATGTATTCAGCTTCACAAACCTTTACTGGCTCCTCTTACACCGCTGGTTGCAGAACAGATTTCCCATCTTCAGATCGTTTCTTACATTCCCCCAGTGCCAAATTTCTAACAAGACTTGCAGGTTGGTGAAAGAAGCTTTCCTCTATGCTGCCTCCTTCACCTGAACCTGGCTGCCTTTCTCCTGTGGTGGTCACAGACCACAACTCCAAGTTCCATAATACTTCTCTCCCTCAGAGTCAGCTGAAGCTCACATCTCTCTCTTTCTGTTTACTTCCTGCAATTCTTTGTAAATTATGCAATCGCATAAACATGCTCAGGAAAATGAAACTGCCTTATTCACAGTAATTTTGATCTAGGATCCCAAAGGTATGAGCTAATTTGTAAAATAAATCACTGTAGATCTTTCAGAGTTGCATACTTCTTTTTTTTTCAACTACATACTTCAACTACTCACAACTGCAAGAGAACGCATAAAGCCCATCCCACCTCAAATTTACTAGAAGGTGGTAAAACACATCATTCCCATAATTCACATTAGAGAACTATTTCTGAAAAGGTGACTTTGCTTTTTTCACAAATTACTTGCCCTTATTTCTGACATTCATGTTGTCAAAATGCATCCTTACACTTCCATCTGAAACATCCATTCCATTAAGTAAGAGGCTCCTAATTTTTTATGCACAACTCCAACACTTGCCTGGGTAAATCAGTTACTCAGTTTGCACACGTGATTCTGCTAACAGCACATTAACATGACAAACTGCAACCAGTGTGGGCTATTCACTGCAGTGAATTCTTGGCTTGGCTGTGACTGCTGCCAAATGTGTTTCTAAACCACACAGACAAATCCAGACTCCGGTTTATGAATGCCTTACCATTCAGAAAAACACCAAACAGCATGCATAACTTAAGCGTGGGTAACACTGAAACCAGCAGGATTTAATGAAGTCAGTAGAAGTTAATCTAATGCTTATACACTTAAATACTCTTTTTTTAAAATCGGCAAAAACCAGATCTACCACAAGCAAAGTTAGAAAAGCAAGAAATATTAAATGCTTTGCCAATCTTCATGTTTGCATTTCAAGTGGTTCACTACACTTGCTTAAAGAGTGGTGCTTTATCCTCTCAAATGTCTGTTTGTTACCTGAATCTTTCTGTGTGTCTACTGAATTCCAACAGGTAGAAACAGGATAGCATGAGTGTCTCTGTGTGGCGACAGAAGACAAACCGGGCCCTACTGGTATTTTGTTTATTCGAATATAAAACATACACTGGCTTCAGCAGAGTAACTTGTGTATCACAGTAACAAAGCTGACTTTCACACACAGATGAATGGCTGAGTGCTTTGCTCCTCCCTGTCTGAGACAGTGCCTCTGCCACAGGGATATGCAATAAGACACATCAATTCCTGAGCAGCAGCAGCAGCCTACAGCCCTGCATACCAAAGTAAACTATGTTGGTTTCATTTTGCTCTAACATGCCAGGTTCCACACTGCAGGTGACCAGGGGCTGTAAAGTTCCCCTGTTCTGGGAAGGACAACCTGTAGTGGAAGCGCAAAGCAGGCAGTGGAGGGCAATAAGTGCCTCAGCCATCCCAAACTAACCTCCCACTGCACATGATTCAAGACCGTGAAAGCAAATTAGGCCTCCTAGGTCTGACAGCTTGTAAATACATTGCTGGGAGTACAAACAATTTGCAGAAAGGAAAAAATACTGCACAGGGCTTGAGGGTAAAATAAAGAAAAAGAGTGAAAAGGGGAAAGTCATATTTTAAAAAATAAGTGTATCATTGTATAGGTGTCTGGGATAAAATAGCCCTGTTAATTTCTTTCCCCCCTCATCCTCCCCAAATCAAATGTTCAAAAAAATAAAAACATCTATATCTTCTTGTCACGTATTATAATTTTCATGTAAACTTGTGACTTCAAGGCCATAACTCCAAGTCATAACCTTGCCAAAATTATTTCAAGAAATATGTTCAGCTAACCTTTGGGCTGGCACCTTAGGCTGGCTATTCTCTGCCTTAAGACGTAGAACGCTGCAAAACAAATATCCAAAAGAGAAAATCCAGCTTTTTTTTTTCTCTGTAAGGAGGATGGACTTGGCTGTGGTTTTTATCAACTTGTTACATTCCTGGAGAATTACATACATTCAACATTCAGAGCTTTTCTGAAATAAAAAAAATTCTGGTACACATTTAGAAATGGAAATACCTTACATCAGTATTTCATTATGAGATTTAACAAATACATTCTGACACATCAGAGTAATTAAACATAATGACGTGATGCTATTCTTATTCAACCAACTAAGGAACTACACTTTGTCATGTTTCATATAATAAGTAGTTGTAAAAATTCTCATGTTTCATTGTGCAGGTTCAATGTTTCCGTCAACAGAACACAAATGCTTTTCTTAAAGACACAGTATCCTTTCACTTAAGTATGGGTATATATTTTTAATTTAATGCTGTGTCTCCACAGCTCAAACATAAAGGCTCAGCATTTGGATGCTTATTTGAGAGCAATTAAAATTACACCTATTTATATGTATCTGAACATCTGCAACCAATAAACATGTTGGCATACAAATTTACTGGTCATTTTTTTAATGTTTAAAAATTTAATGTCATCTAAATTCAAAGTAATACTTAGAAACCTTTTCAGCTCTTGCTACCACATGAAACAAGATATGCTACAAAACTTAAATAAGATGAAAATACAGACATATGTTTCAGGCTATTCAAAATCAATTCATTTGCCAGTAAATTTAATGTTAGCAGCGTGGCTTGTTAGGCTACACAGCCTTATGACAGCAGGCTGGGACTTAAGCAACAGCAGCTCTTTGTATTTAAAGTAGTGTGTGACCGACACTTAAGCGCTTTCTATGATTGCAATAATTTAAATTAGTTTTTCTATAACTTAAATTAGTTTTAACTAGGAAGTCCCTTAGCTTTTTTTACAGTGGAAGGAAACTCCTCAGGTTGTTGCTGGGCTTTGAGAGGAGATGCAATTACAAATATACTACAGCTGTAACTGGTCAAATCATGTTATTGATGACATTTCCTTAGGAAAAAGTGGGCTGCAAAACTACTAATCTGCATATGAAGTGCATGAGGAATGCAGCAGGGAAATGGAAAAGGATACTGTATCTTTAACACAGTAAAGTCATGCTTTAAAGGCATAAAGGTTCTAAACTGGAAAAAAAACCTGAATAAAAATAGCAAAACCTCATTTTTATTCTTGCATAGCAGTGTAAAGCAGTACTGCAATTCTGTATAAAATGCCTTTTCTTTGAAAAGTACCAGGGATGCACAAAAATATCAGTCATTTTATAAGAAGCAGACATGCTTCATATCACTATTTATTAAACATTGCTAACATAACACATTAATTCAGACTGTGATCTTGCAACCACAAATTCAGCAGCAAAACTTACTGACTTTAAGGATGTTTCTGCTAGTGGATCAGCCTCCTAGAAACCAGTATTTTCACAGCTCATTATTGACATAATCATGGTTTTATTTTTGTGCATCATGGACTATACAGAATTGCCATTTCCACTGAAAGCAATGTTATGTGCAAGAAACAGAAGCCCTAAGCAGCCCATGGCCTCTTCTCCCATTGATGTCTCGGATGATTTATATGGGCAAACTCCCATCAACTTTATTGTTAGCTATACAAAATCTCCTTCTATGCATCAATGAGAGCACAGCCACCACTTCTTCCCCCTCCCACCACCTCACACCTCTGTAAAGAGACTGCACAGTTCAGGTGCACAGCCTTTGAGCTCATTAGGACAGAAGCAGCAGCACAGACACTCCAAGAGCCTTCCCAAGCACTGAGAGAAGGCAGCAGCATGCACAGTTCCCAGCAAAGCACTCAGTTATGCCTGCATCTGCTATACATCAACTTGTACAAGCTCCTCTCTCTTGCAAATCCTGTTTAGAACTTCCTGAAATCGTATGCTTTCTACTAGGTTTGGCTAAATATAACACAAGCCTGACATCCTTCAATTAACACTCTTATAATGATGCAAAGCTAAGGGGAGGTGTAAACTGATGGTTTGACTTTATACCTTCTTGACTGTTCTGTCCCTAGGCTTTTTAGCCAATTGTCATGGGTTTAGCGTAAGGTGATGGGAAACGGCTTTGTTGACCTATTCTGGATTTGCTTCCTAGGTAAAACACTCAAACCTCAGCATGGAGAGATAACCAGACGGAGTTACAACAGATGGGCTCTCCGAAAGAGCACAAGCATCTTCACCACTTCTTGAGACAGACTTCATAGACTTTCTTATTGTTTAAGGAGAATTACACATAGAAACAGGTGAAGTAATCAAATATCAGTGCTTATCAAACCCACGTTCAGTGAAATTTTATTCCTGTTAAGCATCTTCTGTTGGTCAAGCTTTCTATCCATCAGACAAAATCTGCTGACTCCAACAGTCACACAGACTCCAGTCAGCAGAGGATCTGACAATAGATCTGCACTTGTTTATAGCAGCTGCAGATCCAACTTTCTATTCTGTACCTATGTCAACACAGCAAAAGGAACCATTTTTGCCATCACCTCTAGCAAAGGAGTTGTCCAAACTGTAATGCAGAATGAGAATTCAAGCCACTTCATATCGCTTTTCTTTTAAAAACCCTGCTTAACCTTTTGAATCTATGTTAAAGTATTATCTCTTTCTACAGTTTTTGGCTGTTAAACTGCAGCTAAAATTTTGAAGCAATCTTTACATCTGTAGTGTACCTTAACTACTTATAACTGGTGTAAAAATCTGTAATCTGTAAAAAATTACAAACAGACACACAGCCAGGTTCAAAGCAGGTGTATTTTGTTCATCAAAGACACAAACACGTGGAAACTATTTTTATAGCTTTTGAAAGAACTACAGAGATATTTGTAAGTCAGCTAAAAAAAGAGGCAGATAGACCATTAGTTTCAAGAATAATTTTGAGAGAACCTGGATAGAGGAGTAGCAAAAATACCCACAAGGGATTATTTGTTGCATTTGTGTAAGATGTGTGCAAGGACTCATGTCCCGACTTGGTTTTCCCTGTGTCCTTTAAAAACCCATTGAATGGGTTCTGGGTTAGGACAACACATTCAGTACCACACATGCAGTTGCCTTACAATGCAAAAGTATTTAGGGATTAAAAATGCACTACTGATACCTGCTTTCACCAAAAACACTCTGTCTGTAGGGAAGTCACTTCCCCTACTCTGAGAAAAGAAATCCAGAAGAAACTCCTTCTACCCTTACTTTTGCTGTGGGTTATAGTTCAGCTGCGTGCACAACAGTAAGACATAAAGCAAGAGAATGACAACCCTATTTTTACACATATTTAATCAGGTACTTTATCAACATACCATCTTTCACAGAGGTAGGCTTTTGTGTGATTACTCCCACTTACAGCTATTACTCCCACTCCTACTAATTAAAGTGTGAGTAAATCCCGCAGGCTGGGCAACAACATGGGATTTTCGGACTAATTTCAAGTGGGATATTTACTATCTAACTTTAGAGCGTTGATGCTGTGAGTCCATCAGTATAAAGGATCCCTCTATCAATGATGAGGGCACTCCACAGGAGCTAATAGTTGGTGCTTAAACAACATTTCTGCTGCTTCCAAATTAGCCTTTCTACACACTAGGTTTAATTAATGAACCTGGTTTACACACCAAATCAAAATCTAAGAAAATCTACTTAGTTATGTTAATGATGGAAGATATGCACAGTTCTAAATCTAAGCCACTAAACAAGCGTGGATGGATTTTCAATTTACAAGGACTAAGAAATGCCAATGAATTTGAGTTACATTTGTTCAGCCCCTTTGAAAATATGCCTATATTTTTATCAGTCTCAAAATGCATCTAGTTGCCTAAACATGGATCTCACTTGGGTGTTCAAAACCTGCAAGAAAGAAAAAGAAAAAAATCCAACCTCTTTCAAAGGTCTTGATTATTTCAGCTGGAAGGACCCCTTCTAAGTGCATTTGCTGGAATTGGAAAGGGCATTTGGGAAGGGAATTCCATGTCACTGCAGAGCAAATATTCCTACTGGCTGAGATAGTACAGCTGACACTGACAGGCTCTGGATGCAAGTTTACAGACAGATCAGACCTACGTGCATGAGTCTTGACTGGTGTAAAAAGGAGACAGAGGATGTTGTAAAGAAAGAGAGTAAATTAAAGGGGGGCCCTATTTCAACTTCTTCCTACATGTTTATAAGAGCAGAAGACAGCTGAGTTATGCTGACTCAGTTGCTAAGCAGCACTAAGCATGATGGTGGTGCTCCCCGTGCACTCCTTTACAGTCAAAAGGACATAAAAGGAATAACTTCACACTTCACAAAACCAAGTTTAGCTAACACAGTTCAGTTTCCATTTGCAGCTGTATGGATGGATTATGGATGGAAGATCAGCAGCGCGGAGTCATCATGACTTAAGGCCCTCATGACACTTGTCAGCTGCGCCACACGCCTGCTCTGCTAGAGCTGACATATCCAGGCTTAAGCATTTGTCACAATTAAACCACTAGCTTAAAATCATACAGTTGGTTTAAACAAGAACATTTTTTTCTCAATAGCTGTGGGCAGAGGGCATGCCCACACGTGCTTGGTGGAGCAGCTCAGCTGGACAGCAGAAAACACACCCAGGTACGTTAGCGACCACTTGCCCTTGGCTCACCACAGTCCAGAGGTCTCTGCAAACTGGGACCACCCTGTCATCTATCTATGTGCCTGCCCCACTGTGGCTCCAGCATGGCTCTCACCTTACATTTGTTGTCAGAAGGATAAATTCAGAGATAATTAGTGCCCACATGCTAAATTATGCATGAGTAAGCAGGTAAGAGTCCAAAGGTGCTGTAGAAGTTGCAGGCATATCAAGGATGGCTCAAACTCGCTTGAAAAACAGCAGTTCCAACTCACTAATAAAGAGCTCAGCATTATTGCCTAAATATTTGAAGCTTCTTTTTTGAAGATATTTATAAATTGGGTCTCACTACTAATTTTTAAGCCTGACTCTACACTCGTTTTCCTTGTGCAAATACAACTTACACTAAAAACACTACAGAAAATGGTGTTTTCTAGTTGAGAAACTCTGACATCTCTTTATGCCACTCATTTTGGGGGCAGGGCTAAGAGCTTTACCTTTGACCAGAGAGAAAGCAGAAGAAATAATCATGCACTTGGCTTTCTGGAAAATTTTCAGCAATGTTCCTTTGTTCAGTAAATACCCAAGTCTTCCTATGAGGCCAGGAATGTTGCCTTCTGTGCCAGGTTAATCCTTCATACTGGGTGCCACATTCCCAAGGTGGAGAGTTGACTACAGATTTTCTATTTGGCTACAAGCACTAGAAAGATTCACTTTCATTTAGTGTAATCTCCTGCTTTGTGATATGTCTGGAATTTTCACCACCCGCAACTGGGGCAGATTGTCTTGTTTTATTTTGCCAATAGTTTATCTCCCATTTAAAATAGAGAAGGAGCTGCTAATGGTTCTAGTAGAATTTTCACCTAAATATCTCAGATTCTTCTGAACCAGCAATTCAAAAATTATCAGTGTGCAAAGAAAAAAAGGGGGGAAAACGCCTTTTGACACCTAAGTGATAACTGTATTCTTTTTAAAGTCTGGTCCCAATTACCAGAGACAATCACAGAAAATACCTATCTACATGTCTTCTAAACGTGGATGGAGACAAATTTTTGAATAATGGACTAAAATGCAGTGGAAGGAGGTGAGAATTCACCTACCTTTAGCCTTAAGGAAAAAAAAAAGCATTTATAGTATCTGGAAAAGCTAGCACTAAAAATTACCTTACTGACCAAATTCAAAGAACAAAAGATAAAATATTTTTTTCTGTGTATTATTACTTTTGTCTCAGTTCCAATTTTTAATTATGAATGTTTTGATAGTATCACTTTATGCTACTCCTGTCTCCCAAGATCATAAAAATGCAATCACAAATTTGGTAATAATGAGAAATTGACCTCCACCCAAACATGAGCTGTAATTTATGGTCACAACATGGGAGACAACTTGTCTAAGAAAAGGGCCAGAGTGACACAGTAGTCTGGACTCTTTTGGTTTTGGTTTGGTTTTTTTAAACAATGCAAATTGTTGATATTTGCCAGTTAAGCCTTCGTAGCCTCAAACATTTAAATACACAATGATTTTCAAATAAAACTGCATCATGAAAGGTGGACATAGATCCTACTGCCTCTGGAGAAGGCAATCAACCTACTACATATTCTCCTTCCTTCTCCATAAATATTCACACCAAGGAAAGGACTACTTGTTACCCATTAGAGCCCTAAAAATCAAAATTATTCATGGTATGGCCTGAGAGGTATCAGCCTGAGAACTCTGCATCAAAAAAAAATATCAGGGATGTTATATTCCAGAAATACTTCCCATAGCTTTTTACTAGTCATCTTATGTATCTATTAAACATTGCGGGCTTCTAACATACTCGGGAAGAGAGAAACAAATCTTGCTGTTTACAGATTTGAACAAAACCTTTGCTGAGAGTTGCATTTCCAAGGCTTTTCCTATCTTTTGCCAAATATTTGCCACCTACAGTCACTGCCCTGCAGACTATGAAACTTACAGCATTTAACACCTGTTTTACTTTGAAAATGGCTCGGCAGAAAATGATCTCATCTACATATGTTTGTATCTAAATAAAAAAAAAATAAAATAAAAAAACTAAGGACCAGTGTTTATAGGCTTGCTCCTGCAAAAACTTCACCATGTCCCTCATGTATGAGTGTTAAACACATGAGCAAGCACCCCCAGTATCAAAGGCTGTAATTTTAACAAGCTGAGGTCTCTACAACACTCCTAACAATTTTAAGTTCTACACAGTATTAGCTGCCTCCACAGAATACCTATTGAAGGTGTAGTTAATGATGAAGACTTATCTAGTTGCTTATCCCACAGTCATATTAAAGAGTCTAGATAGATGTGAGAATCTCAGAGATGTTTCTCTTCACGTGTGACCTAGTAAAAGGATGCTGTCACACAGATCTATTCCCTTAGTTTGGGGTTACTGAAAGAACACTCAAACTTAATACTAATTGGAACATTTCCATCAATTTTCTAAGTGAAATACCAATAATTTGGGTTTCCTTCTTGGATGCGAATATTATCACCCTGCAGTGCTTGTAACACGACACACTGTAGTTAAACCAGGTTATCAGATCAGAGCATGAAATGAAGCAGAAACCAGAAAGAAATTTCCAAATTCTAATTGCCTCAACTCCATTTTACCTTACTTGATTGCAATCATTTTTAGAACTGTTAAAAACAGACAGAATTTTAACATGACAGCATCCTTCTCAGTCAGGCTGACACGTGCAAAAGCCTAGGCCCTGCACTGTAAGAACGTGTGCGAACACAGGAAAGATGTGACTAGGTGTGTACAAGCCTTCTCTACAAGTGACTAAAAGCCCCAGCAGCAGTGATACTCACGCTGGCACTGTCCCCAGGACACTCTGGCCCAGCCCCAGCAGCAGTCAATTCTGCTTCCAAACCGACACAGTCCTGCAGACGAGAGCATTTGTCTGGGCCACCTGTAGAGGACAGTTCAACAAAGTCTGGTGAAACATTCTGAAAGGAGCTAAAATCATCCCAGAGAGAAAAAAAAAAAAAACAACCTACCAACCAACCAAAAAAACCCAAAAGACAAAGAACAGCAAAAACCTTTCCTGCATAGAGACACATAATTTTTTTTTCACTTTTTTTGAAGAGAGTGACTGCTCTCAGCTGAGCCTAGGCTATTTCTATCATTAACACTTTGTTTACTTCAAAAAATGTAAATGACAAGAGGTGAAGAGGGGAAAATATAATTAGGGTAACTCAGCAAAGCCTGAAAAAAGCTGACATGCTTCGCACTATGCTCACTGCTGCCACTCCCAGGCTGGCACTGAGCAGTTTTAGAAGTCTGAAAGAGATTTTATAGTACGGAATAAACACCATCATAAAGTTTGGGCATTGTTTTAGTTCACAATATATGGCAAAATTTTCTCACTGATACGGCCAAACTTTCTCACTGAAACATTAAGGGGAAAAAAAAATCAAAACAAAAGCTTCTTGGACTGTTAAACAGAAATTAAACACAAAGGGAAAGCTGCAGTCTTCCCTTGTTCCAAGGAAAAGACACCATGGCCCCACGCAGTTATACAGTATTGACACGAACCAGTAACGTCTTTTTAACGACAGGCTGAAATCCCGTGAGCGCTGCATTTGAACAAACCTTTGAAAAAAAAAAGAAACCCTGGGGCGGGCGGGGGTCGCGCTGGCCGCTTGTCGCGCACGGCGCGGTGCCCGCTCCCTGCAGCGCCGCCGGTCGCGACACCTGACACGACGCGACGGACACGGCCCGCGGGCACGCGCGCCCCGAGCTTCGTGTTAAAACTTGAGTCGCGATCTCCGCCGCCGTCTGTTTCAAGTGCCTCCGGGCGTCAATAAGCTAATTTTATCTCTACAGCACGCGATGCGCTTTGTTTTTCATTCTTGCGGGACGCAGCCCCGCCAGAGCAATAAACTCATCTTATACCTAAGCCCGTGTTTAGGCTGCCGAGCAACGCGCGGCACCCGGCGGGGCCGGGAGGCTCGGGGGGGCCGGCAGAGTCCGTGCCGAGGAGCCCCGGGAGCGGCACGGGGGCCCCGCGCCTCCACCTGCGGCCCCC